>JAJLRO010000034.1:0-146353 GCA_030566995.1 Sungouiella tsuchiyae | reverse complement strand
GTACTTCGTTGTGCGAATGTGATAGTCGGTCGTTACAGTCCCCTTCCATCCGACTCCTTCAATTACCGTCAGCTTGATAAGTATCTTTTTATTGTTCAACGCCTTAACCATGCTCGACGAACTCGATGGGATGCGTATCCTCTAGATCCCTTCCCGGAGTTAGACGAGACTGAGTTGAAGCGGTGGATACTTTATTATATGCTGCAGTACAGATAGTCACTCGCTATTGATTAGCGGTGGCAGACAATTTAGCCATTTTACTTCAATCACTTTCAACTTTTTCATTGGATATTGTGAATTTTAATTTTTCAATTCTACAATAGGGGGTTTTGGAATTTCCTCCTGCCTTTAGTTATATAGTTTAGTTAGCTGAAATATATGATCTTGATTCGTTAAAAAAGAAAAACATACATTGAAAACTCGGAAAAGGATCCCATTGGAATCTTCGAACTCGAGAATGGGACTACAAAAATAACGGTTTCTATAAGAATTTGATGACGTCTACCATAAGATTTGGTTCAGATGCAATCCGGGCCAGAAGAATTAATGAACCAAGATCAGATATGATACAATTTTTAGATAACTGAGCAGTACATGTAACCAAACAAACATCTAAAACTAATCCATGTTCAGAAAAACAATAAGTAGACAGATTGCAAATCAACTTAATATGATGATCATTCTCGAATTTGAGTATCGACTAAGAGCTGCAAAAGAACCCGGTAAAATCCGTGTATCCTCCGTACTAATTGTTATCATTGAGAACGAATCGCTATCAAAATTTATGTAATATATTCTTTACGAAATCGAATACACAAACGTTTTATACCGGAACTTTTGAATGTATTAAGGTTACTTTAATGAACGAGTTTCGTGGTGGCTTGTAGAGAATCGTATGATTGTTATTGTTTTTGGCTGATTCGATATTTTATAGCGCGCAGTCATAGGAATTTCTATCTTATCGCCTGAACTTGATAACACACGGTTTGAAAGTCCTCACAAAAAATCTATTTTGATTCATGTTGGGCCGGTACCACGGGCGACAAATACCTCAAAGGTGCGTTAGTAGAAGAAAGCTTCATCTATGGAAAAATACCTTTCATATGGGATTTTCTTTGGCTAAATAGAAGCTTGCCTTGGTATTACTCGAGTTATGCGGAATGCCATCCCCACGAACTGCTGATCGTCGAAGACTATTGTTCCAAGTTCGAAGCGTTTTTCGACTTTCTATCGTCATCTTGCAAATCTGAATGAAAGGAATGACTGCTTAGTTTTCTCCATTCCAATGCGCATATTTTGGTTGGTACGACAGTACATTTCGGATGCTCAAGAGTTGTATCGAAGATTAAATTAACCGAGCAAGAGTAAATAAATTCTGAGAGCAGTCGTAAGTACATTAAACCACTCCGCATTCCGCAAGTGATTGAGAAAGAATGATAACGCAGAAACACTTGAATTCTACATTCCTAAGAATCTATTGTGAACGGTGTTTGGGAACCGGAGGTTTCAAAATGTTAAACTGGAAGATGGAGTGAATAGGTTAACAAGAATGCTTATGTCAATGAAGCAGTATTAAATAATAATAATAAAAACGTATAGATTTTATAATAATTAATTTATTTAGTGTCGAACAAATAATAATTCATTTCTGATGTTCGTTGTTGCAATCGGTAACTTAATAATCTCTCCCACAAGTCAGTCGACGGGGGCATATATTTCTGAAGAAGATTCGTAGGAAGATGACGGTTATACAAAAGAGAAATGATTGTTATGAGAAATTCTCGGACGGCTACAACTTCAACGAAGGTTGAAGCACAGACTTTTGTATGGCCGGTGAAACATTTTCCTCGTATGAACTGGGAGAATCATGAGTTACTTATTTCTGAGTGTCATTTAGTTCCATGATGTACACATTTTGAGAAATCTACGGTTAAATCTCAATCTGACGACGGGAAAAGTATAGAAATATATGAGGAAACATGGAAGATTTTAAGAAGTATCATTGAGAGCATCTGGATTGGTTCTCATTGATCGATTACTGATTCAGAGTAAACTGGTAGTAGAAAATTTTTGACAAGCTTAAATATGCCATGTAAGTATTGTAAAACATCATTCTTTGAGATTCACTAACAGGTACATTAAGAATTGAGTTGTATCTATGAAGCATATCAGCATGAATTGCAATAAAATGGCGCTTTTTTGTGGCTATGTCCGTGAAGCAGCTTTTCCAATTCTACGAAAGCCTTCACCTTTGGGGTATGATCTCGAGTCACGCTGATTGTTTTAAACTGTACTTGCACATAATGCAGCTCCAACTCCGCTGCCATCTTTTGCAATCTTCAAATGAATCTTCTTTTTTGATCCCTTTAAGGGGTCAATCAATTGAAGAGCTTCTAAGATCTTCTCCTGGAACCCAGGATAAAACTCGACGACCGATCCATCACAACCGACCTCAAGATCCTTATCATCATCAGCGTATTGATCCTTAACTCGCATTACAATTGCGGCCAATGGAATAGCGGA
Organism: Sungouiella tsuchiyae; assembly: GCA_030566995.1. Taxonomy (NCBI): domain Eukaryota; kingdom Fungi; phylum Ascomycota; class Pichiomycetes; order Serinales; family Metschnikowiaceae; genus Sungouiella; species Sungouiella tsuchiyae. Next base: position 143,830 of record JAJLRO010000034.1, on the reverse strand, counting down.
GAGATGAGCAGCTCGGTTGGAAATAGCTTGTGTTAATTCCTGAATGACTTGCCTTTCAACAGAGGTTGTTGGTAATCTCAATTGATTCTCAAGAATCAATTCTGACATTCTGAGATCGGTGGAGTCATCAATCTGCAAGTATGATAAAACGTCCGATGTCAACAAGAATGGCTCAGTAAGTCTGTGTGGCAAATTGTTGCCTCTTGACTTATACAACTTAGTGAATAAATGTCCCTCGTTGAAGAGCTCCATTAATGTTACTCTGAGTAATTCTCCAAGAAACATTCCGCTTATTCTCTTTTCAAAGAGATGATAACCTTTGTTGCTTGTCTCTTTATCAACAATATCATCGAACTTGCTTCTTGGTAAAACCTCCAATGAATTATCAAATGAGCCCCACTCAGTATTGATGACCATTCCTTTAATATCCTTTGGTAGGCTTGCTCCTGCGAGTTTGGGAATATTTGAAATGCTTTCAAAGTATGCCCCGTTTGTTCCAGTTCCAAAAATGCAACCGATCACAGTGTTCGAACTGGTTTGGGCGATATCATTGACATACGCCCTCGACAACAATGTTCCAACAGTATCATTCGCCAAAGCTACGATAGTAACAGGTACATCTAAAATATCGATATGTTTCTGCAACATCTCGACAACATCTCTGCCAACACAGTCTGGCAAGTCGAATCCCTTCGTCCACCGAATCAATTTGCCACGATCGAGTGCGGTCTGTTCTACGGGAAATGAAAACGTGAAACCCAATTTCAACTTTTCGGTCTCATCCAAATCATTATGATGGTCAACCAAGAAATTCTTGATTTTCTCTGCCAAAAAACTAAAGAGATTGTCCGAACTGCCACCTTTCATTAGATCAAGCGGAACTGGAGATTTGGATTGCTTCAACTCAAAGGTATGATCACCTTTCAAATCAATGGAACAAACTCTGAAGTTTGTGCCACCTAAGTCTGCTGCTAAGTATAGCCCCTTTTCTTGTCCTGATGGAATGGAGGTAACATAAGTTGGAATCATTGGCATATACTCTCTTGCAGGTGTATCGTTCGCTAAACCAGCATCCATTGAGCTGAGGAAATGATTGGTTGCTCTGCAAAGAAAAGCTTTGTCGATTGCAAACTTTGCAATAATTTTGTCTAATTCATTTCTTAAAGTTGGGTCCATGGTGATGATGTGTAGCAACAATTCGCTACGACTGGTTTTATAGTCAGGTCACGGAGACAAGAGTCGCGAAAGTGGGGTGGTGAGCAAGCCCCTCACATCAGCCAAAAACCTTCTCTACACACAACCAAGGAAAACTCTACACCCACGTTGAAAGGCAATATCTGTTGCCGCACCGAAATGGTCTGTCATCTCTTGTTTCAACAATAAGGTCACCAATTAATTACTCACTTAGTCGAAAGGTCGAGCTTTCATTGAACCTTGAATTCTTTGAAATCTTTAATTATGCATAGAGCAATGTAGTGTCAGGTGACGTATTTCGTTTTGGAATTCTCTACGATTGTCCGATTTATGTCCACATTATCACTACAGAGTTTGGGAGTTGTTGAATATGTTAATTAGTTTGTATGATGTGAAGTATAGCAATAAAGCTAGAAACTGAACTCACAAATATGCGGGAAACGTGGATCCCCGCTATTTTCAGCGAAAGTTAAGTACTTATGTACCGAAAGCGGATTTCAAAATGTGGGAAGTAGATGGTTCTCTTAAACGTGAAGTTCTCCTTCCTGAAGGCATCAAATTTTAAAACAAAAGACTTACTGCCTATATCAACATCAAAATTAAACTGACAATGGAAATTCACCCGCCCATTGAGATATTTCCTCCTTAGCTGCATCCAACTTAGCATCCTCACCATGTAAAATTTTCTGCTTATAATCCTTCAACTTGTTAGCCTCCTTCGGCAAATTGGCCTGTACCTCCTTGGCATAGTTGACAGCAAAGTCAATGTACCCAACAATCTTCTTGAAGTCTTCTTCGCCCAATCCTCTTGTGGTCATTGCAGGTGCGCCAATTCTCACACCGCCTGGTACCAAAGCAGACTTGTCACCAGGAATGGAGTTCTTGTTCAAGGCAATGTTAATTCTTTCACAGATTGTTTCTACTCTAGCTCCGTCAATTTGCTTGTCTCTCAAGGAGACCAAAACCATGTGAGAATCGGTTCCGTTGGACACCAACGTATAGCCTCTCTTAATGAACTCTTCCTCCAAGACCTTGGCGTTCTTCAAGACATGTTCCTGGTACTCCTTAAACTCAGGAGTTGCTGCTTGTTTAAGAGCAGTGGCCAAGGCAGCAATGGTATGGTTGTGAGGTCCACCTTGATGTCCAGGGAAGACCGAAAAGTTGATTGGATTCTCCAAATCGTACAATACTTCCTGCCCCGTTTTCGGGTTAATGGACCTAACTCCTCTTCTGAAGAAGATCATAGCTCCTCTCGGACCTCTTAATGACTTGTGAGTAGTCGTGGTAACAATATCAGCATACTCGAAGGGAGATGGAATAACGCCAGCAGCAACCAAGCCTGAAATATGAGCCATATCAACGACTAAATAAGCACCCACTTTGTCGGCAATTTCACGCATTCTCTTATAATCTATCAAACGACAGTAAGCGGATGTGCCTGCAACTAAAACCTTAGGTCTGTACAAAACAGCAGTTTTTTCTAACATGTCGTAATCGATCAAACCAGTCTCCAAGTCGACTCTGTAAGGCATAGTCTCAAAATAGGTTGACACAGCAGAGATCTTTCTAGAGTCGGTTTGATAGCCGTGCGACAAGTGACCTCCATGTGGCAAGTCCAAACCCATCAATCTCTCATGAGGCTTCATGATGGCCTGGTAGACCTGCAAATTTGCTGGCGATCCGGACAATGTTTGCACATTCACACCCCACTTGTCAGGAGTGACATTGAAGGCCCTCAAAGCTCTTTCTTGACACAAGATTTCCATCTTATCGATTTGTTCGTTACCACCATAGTATCTTGCACCGGGGTACCCCTCAGAGTACTTGTTGCACATTGGGGTTCCCAATGCGTCAAACACTGCCTTAGTCGTGAAATTTTCACTGGCAATCAAGACAATAGAGTGCTTTTGTCTGTCGACCTCAGCCTTAATAATCTTATCCACCTCTGGATCGCTGTCGGCCAAGCGATCCTCAACTAAGTGTTTGTGGGTCTCAGATAAAGAGTAAGGCATGGTTTGTATTCAAAAAGAATTAGATGAATTGAAGGAAATGTATTATATGGGATGTCGTGCATTAAATAAGAAAATACACGAGGTGACTCTGATCCTAATCTGCAGAGTCCTGAGCAATTCCTGTGTGTTCAATGAAAGATTCAGAGTACCAACTAAAAGGAGGAAGATAACATAAATACATGCATCTTGGAGAATCCTTACATCTTTTGTTTCACTACATGCTGATGCATTTGATTCAAGATACTCGCACGATTGCAGAACCAAACCATACCATGGGAAATCATGTGCCTATCGTTCGGGTATATAAACCAAAAGTGCACAAATGACAAGTCACTCAAAATAATGTGACTCTCAACCTATGGGCAATTGCAAGTTTGGGAATCACAACGCACAAACAGCTAATACCACTAACAGTAAACAGGTATACGTTATAATTCGAATAATGTGTCGAAATCAAGAATAGAGCGATTGGGACCATCATTAAGAACTTTTTTGTCGGAGTATACTGATCACCGTTATCAATTTGTTCCCACATAGTCAAATTGTCGTACGCACCCGAATTAAACTCAAAGGGAGTACCTTTAACTTGATGAAACATTATGTAAGAGCCAATGTTATAAACAACATTAGTCAATGTCCACTTCCAATCGTTGTCTAGCACAGTTATGAAATCGAAAAACAATTTGAGGAAGGTTATCAAGACTATGTGGATCACCCATGCGCCTTTGTAGTGAACCCAATCCGCGTTCAAATTTGGATTTAAGGACTGATCTATCTTGGTGTCCAAAGTATCAGGCTCAAGATGTTGAATAATGGACGAGGATCTTCTTTTGCGATGAGACACCGCATGATTGTGGGATGGTGTCGGTGTAAGGAGTCCATCTTTATCACTCAAACTGTTCCTTTTCGGACTTATCATTATTGAATTTCTCTTCAAATTGTTCTGCTTGGAATCAAATCTGCTATAAAATTAAGGACACACACTAGTTAGATGTATTGTTTTCCTTCTCCTTAGTTGAGGATGCTAAAGGGAAGCGAAGTTGCCGTCGTACAATTGTCTTCCTAATGATCCGTGCTGGTTACCCGGACATGTCACGTGAGAAGCTTCACTTAGGATTGAAACACCCACACCTTTGGTTTTGATGTTGTTGTTTTTTTTGATGAAGTTAGTCAAACAATTCCACGTCACTTTCATTACGTACCTGGTGGATTTGTTCTCCGAGTTTTCTTTTTTTCCCTTTCTCTGCATAAAACCTGAAGTTGATTTGAGTTTTGAAAAAATATGTAGGTTTGCGAAATATTCCTACAATATACATTGATCGAATCGAAATGAAAATATGGCACTTAAAAACAACGAACATATTCGTCGCAACTCCGTAGAAAGTGAATGGATTGACATCCATTGAGATTATTCAGCCCCCGGAACGAATAGCCCACCAGAATGCCAACCAGCGGCAACGGCTGCCATCCATTTGCCATCAGGCGAAGGCTTAGGGACACGCTGGGGTCGCATGACTCTACTGCTAGGACCCTCCATGGTGACAAACTCCTTCTGTTGCGTGAGATCACCCAAACCCAAGCACCCTTGAGATTTCAGTTCTAAACCCCAACTTAACATATCACCCGAGTCCTTTAGAGCCATATAATGATAATCTCCTATTACCACCTGTATAACACCAGAGTTTTGTAATTCAGGGATGATCACAGGATGATCTGTACTCTCTTCTGTTGCGCCGCTTTTTTTCCCAAGGAGAACCAGCCCATGATTAGAAAAAACAGCGAAAGATTCGAAACATCCACTTAATTTGGTAAATGCAGCTTCACAATTGTTCAGCACATTGTACCTAGAAAGCCAACGGTTGAAACTTTTAATCGGGTAAGGTGGCAATAAATCGATTGTGCCTCGAGCTGCAGCACTGGCGTTTATATCGAATCGGTAAAGGTTACCATCATCATGCAAGAAAATGACGCAGTCACTCAAAGCAATGAACTCGGATACCAGGCGCAGACCAGGAACAATGAAATAGTTCGCTGTGGCTTCATTTGTTCCTGCTTCAAATTGCTCACGAGATACATTTTCACGAGAGCACCACACTAGTAATCCAACATTCACCATGGAGCAAACCGAAAAATTCCAGCCAGCAAAGACTTTCGTAACTTTTTGCAGTAGCCCTGGAAAGATTAATGCAACACCAACCTTCCAATCTGCATTACCACAGTCCCAGGTAAATACCGTGCCGTCACTGCCTAAAGCCAAAAAGTGTTGCCTGCCACTTGCGATTGAAATAATTTTGAGGTGGTTATTCGCATAAGCTCGCGGTAACTCCATTCTGGTCACAAACAGACTCTCAGCAGGCGAGCTCCTTACACTGAGTTCTTCTGGGAATGTCAACTGCTCAGGCGGTAGCCTTAAATTGGGCCTATCTGGCAATCTCATTTGTAGAGTATGGCTGAACGCACCATTGGGCCTTCCCCATCTGCGAGGGACCTGATTCGAAACTCCAATAGAACTGTCTATACTGAAACTGTAATAATCCTCTGTTATCGGCCCTGGGGTGCTCATTTCCCTTCTTGCTGGAGCATAATCTGCCCCAACGCAATAGAGTTCACCATTGACCAACATTTGGAAACTAAATCCACCAGTCAGGATAGATTCAATATTGAAATTTTCGAAATTTGGAACCATTGTGGGTGTATGGATTCCTGGCCAGCCTGAGCTTAGATGATCTGGAGGGACATCTCGGGAGTAATAGCCTAGACGTCCATGTTCTGTAGAACCCCAAGTGTAGAAGTTGAGAAACTTGGAAGATCTCAACTTGAACAAGGCCCTCCAATCATAGTCCTTCAAATTGAGCGGTGTCATTTTACCAAATTTGGATAGGAAAAGCACATGAAATGCCTCATTAGTTGATAGAAGTGAGCGAAGCTGCTTACAGGTCAATGATAAGTGAAAAATATCAACTGCATCAAGAAACGGACAGACATTGAAGACGATTATGTCATTGCCAAGTTCCACAAATACCAGCATTTTGCGGTGGTTGCTTGCAGGTGTATTGCCACTTCAAATTAAGTTGACCATTAGGCAATTCTTATGCACACCGTAATCAATCTGATATCCGAAGTTTCCCTACGCAACTGGCGCAATGGAAATACGTGATATTTGCCTGATGACAACCTATTTGTACTGTATTGCCTTCTATATTATCATTACTTTGCTTTGTGTTGTCTGACTTCGTTTCGTATCCTCATGTGCTAATAATTTATGGCATAGGATCAGCGAGAGCTAACACCCCATAGGAAACTTCCAAGTATACTTAAATTTCGAGATTCGGGACTGCAAAATAACTGTAGGCAAATATATCAAAGGATGATTTGCATTTTGAATGTGTGGTACCTTTCCCTTAAATGGCGCGTAGAATCTCCATGGACAAATTTAGTAGTGCGCCTCTCTACCGGAAGGAATACTAGCGACAAATTCTTTTCACGTATTGTGTCTTGTGCTCATCAAATTATCATTCAACGTCCAATTCTTGCCCTATTTTTGGATCACCCGAGACTTTCGATTTTTGTAATCATTCGCGTTCTGATCGTTGAACTTTGCTGAACATTTGTTGGCTTGACTACTGAATGGTTGTTGAGACTCTACACCTGCCTCTTTGAATTTCTTCCTTAATGACGAAGAGTAAGACAACAAAGGATGATGTTTTCTTCTTCATCCCAAACTTGATAGGATATGTGAGAGTTCTTACGGCCATATTATCATTTTTGACTATGAAGAATCATCCTATATGGACAACTATTCTATACGGAATTTCCGGGTTTCTTGATGCTTTCGATGGATATGCAGCCAGAAAGTTCAATCAGGGCACCCGGTTTGGCGCCGTATTAGATATGGTGACAGATAGATGTGCCACGTCATCGTTGATTTGTTATTTGTGTGTGATTTATCCCCAGTATTGTGTCATGTGGCAATTGCTTGTTTCCTTAGATTTGGCTTCCCACTATATGCATATGTACGCTATGTTAAGTTCTGGCTCCACATCTCATAAGAATGTTGACGAAAAATCCAAACTCTTGAGTTTGTATTATAATAACAGGAAGGTTTTGTTTTTTGTGTGTCTAGTGAATGAGTTGTTCTACATGGCTTTTTACTTGCACTCTTGCAACTTCTTTTGGATGGGGACTGTGCTCGTATGGGCAAGTGCACCTATATGGCTTTTCAAACAAGTTGCGAACGTGGTGCAATTGAAGAATGCAGCCATCACTTTGGCATCGATAGATGTGCAAGAGAGATCGGCAAGAATTGATTAGGTTTTTGCGTCGCTAATCTCAGTTGCTTTTGTCTGCGCCATCTCTTTATTTCTATGATTTGAAGTAACCACAGTCACTTTCATTGATAGCTCTCTTGTGTAGAACTTCTAGCCCAGCTTGGGAATGCTTTTTAAAATTTTGAAAGGGAAGGCTGCTCGCGATGTCCTCCTTGAATTCTGAACCTGCGAGTGCTATCCTTTGTTCTAGACGAAAACATTTGACAAGCATTTTCAAGTCAAGTGATTTTCTGTATCCGGCGATGCTGATGCTTAAAAATTTGAGAAAATTTGTGAACAGTTCCTTTCTGCTTGACGGTCCCGCTTCATGGTGTGATTCGAGAAAAAAGCAACTGCTTCTGGCAAGTTCGAAGAATAAAGTCGCTATCAATGTTTGGTTTTGAGTCCTTGTGACAGCTGGAACCAATCTCAAAGCAATGTGATGTGCTTCTTTGACGCATCGGGTGTTGTTAAGCAATGAAACCATTTGAACGAGACCTTCCATTAAAACTGTACCAAATCCAGTCAACTTTGCAAGCTTGATTTGCTGAACAAGAAGGGACAATGCCCTTGCATTTGCTTCGAACTGAATTAAATGATATGATTTTGTTAAATTCGATCGAATGGAAATGAAAATATTGGGCCGCCTTATCCTCCTTTTTGCGTCTGATATTTCACGGCAAATCAATTGAATGGCACCTGAAGAATCGCAAGCATTAGCAAGAATACTAGATTGAAGTCTTATCATATTAAATCTTGACTCTTCATCGACGTCGCCCGAATTTGAGAAAAGCTTCAAGTTTTCGTTGGCCAACAGGATCTTCCCACATTTCAAATTGGTCTCAGCCTGGAAAAGTAATATCTGCTTTTGTAATCGCTGAAACTGAGCGACATTATGCGCATATGATTGGAGCATTATTCTAAGCAGTTCTATTGCTCTTTCTGGATTGTTTTTAAAAAATAAGCCCACCTGTTTCTTCAATGCCAAGTCAAGAACATCATTTTGAGACCCAAATTTTAGTGCGTATTCGAATCCCATATCTGCGTAAAATTCGCTCAAGTATGGTACCCCTAATTTGCTCCATACCAGACAGGCTAAATCACAGCACTTCACAAACGTGGCAGTACTATCATTGATCGACACAAATATAGCTCTGAATAAACTTTCATACAACTTCTCACATGAATCGCCATTCGTTAAGTGGCCCTCAGTTATGTAACAAAAACTCACAGCTGCCAACAGCAACGATACATCCTGCGACTTGCGCGATAGAAACTCAAGAAGTTGCAGGGCCCCATTGTTCTGAAAAGAACTCTGATTTATCCACAACATTGGCTTGTCTTTCATGAAATTGAAGAGCCAAGATAGAACATATGTTAGTGTCCCGTTATCCTTATTTTCTCTGGCAACTGATATTGCTTCTTCTAACGAGTCAAGGGCCTTCTGATCCTCACCAAAACATTGATGAAGCGATGCCCTGGCAATCAAAGCAAAATGATAAAAGTATCTTGACCCTTGTGATACCATATAATCAAAATATTGATGAAGGGAATCAAATGCCGCAATATAATTACCCTCAGAGAGATTTTCAAGGTAGTGAAGGTAGTGGTAGGAAGGAGATAGTCCACCATGTGCATTGTGAACACTCGAGTACTCAAGATATGGGGATACCATTTGCTCCATTATTGACCTTAATTCTGGGGGTACAGGAGAGCCAAATTTTTCAAGGAATTCGACTTGAGCATCAACTAAGCAAGCATGTTCGGTCTTTGTTAGAGGTGTTATAATAAGATCCTCATCAAGGCGCATCGCCGTTCCCAAACCTAGATCTATTTGGCCTTGAAGAGTCTTGTAAAATTCTTCATCATTTATGGCGTCGTCTTTTTGAAACTTGTTATTGTCATCCTTATTGCTGCACCTGGTCTCCGTGTTGGGCTCGAACGTTAGATGAGGCAGAAATTCATAGCCATCATTATTGCAATTCTCATAGTAGCCCACAGAGGGTTCACGAAATTGACAGAATGACCGGAATACAATTACACTTTCATCAAAATGTAAAAGCTTCGCAGCGACGACCATCTTCTGGAGAAACCGCCCAATGACCGAGCGAGGAGAGACTTGCAATGACTTTCCATTGGAAATTATATTTGGATCCAGAATTAAGGAATACGTGTCATTAATTTCACGCTGCATTTGCTCTTCATCGGCAATTGCCCAGGCAAGATTCAAGAGTTTGGCTGCAGCCAAATCAACTGCTCTATCTTCGGGATCAAGAGTCAGAATCGATCTCGAAACAGTCCGATCTTTTTGATACTGACGAATTGCATCACAGAAGTCTGATAATGTGGGAGCCGCATTCAAAGTTTTCTTGCGGTGAAATTGCTCTCCTTCTAGATGTTGCACAAGGAGGTAAACAATATTTCTCCGGTTCAACAACTTATTTGAAAGATATATCCTAATCAAAAGCGTTAGTGCTATGTTTAAAGGTGATAGCTCTTCTGATATAACTAAATTATATTTGGATAGCATTGGCCACAGACTGGGAAGAGTTTAGAGGCAGATTTGTATACAAGAATAATGTGCAGTACTGAATATCACTCTACATTGAAAGAGACAAATTGATAAGAAAAGTTTTGACCAAGCCACAATACTGATAACATCTCCAGTACAATCATAAATTGATAGCGGATTCAAGTCATCGGTATCTTTCCTCAACCTAAACGACTACCCACCCCTTCCTTTGTCATATCAAATTTGAGAGATCATTTAATCGTTTAAAATCAGGCTCGAACAGTGCACTCGAAATTTGAAGTGGGCCCAATTCATCGAAGAAGTCCATGCATCCAGTAAAGAAGGAAAGACCCTTTCAAAGGAGACCAGCGCAGAAGCGGAAGAGAACAGATTCGAGTCCGCAAGAAATGATCTAGTAAACGACAGTTATGAACATCAGCCGAGATCGGTGCAAGAAACTGCAGGTATTCTGCGCGGGCTCAAAACAGGTAAAAAAATCTGGTATATTATCTTAATCTAATGCCCCCGACATATGGAGAATAGGGCGTGTGGTCTAGTGGTATGATTCTCGCTTTGGGCGACGGTTCGGCATACTGAACTGAAACACAAACATGCGAGAGGCCCTGGGTTCAATTCCCAGCTCGCCCCGAATTCCTATTTTTTTGGACGCTAGTCCCGAGGATCCTCTGACTGCTCCGCCTGTGAGAGGAGTTGACAGTCCACCATCTGACAGCCTTCTATAATTACCTGTCTATAGACTTTTAATTACTACGTAATTTTTTTTTAAAAAAATCGATTGTCGCTTTATTTTTGAAAAAAACGCCTTGGAGTCCTGGAGCTTTGCGGACTGTTATCGAGCCAGTACTTTGGTGTAATCTTTACATTAAACTCATTATTCGAAGATGATGCGAGGGCTCAATTGGTATGATAGTATTGAGAGCCCCTGATTGCTCCGTCTGCGTCAGAGGTTAACAATCTACCATCTTCAATCTTTTATAATTAGCTGTCTACTTATCGCATTGAATTTTAAATAAATAAAACTGTCCGTTTCTTCTTTTTGTCGGTGTGGGGCAACGCATCGTACCATGGCACAAAAGTTCTCTGAATTAAAATCCATCATGATTTGTTGTCTGTAGGCTATTGATCATAAAATTTCAAAAAAGATCAAGATAAATACGTATATAATTGCCTAATTACTTTGAAAATCATATTATTAAGCCATTCGCAGTTACCTTCATTTGACAAAAACAATCCTCTCCAAATGCCAAGTACTTAATCATCGAGAAGTGAGTACTGGTGTAACAAAATGCAGTCCCCTCCTCTTTCTGGATCCAAACCGTAAGTATAGTAATACCCCTCTGAAGTAACCACGTTGATGTGAATCAACGTAACTGGCAATGATTCCTTGTTGGAGTGGTGAGAACTTGGTGAAGGAATGGAACGCAAACTGTTCTCTGAACCACTCTCTCTAAGAGGTAGACTACCAAATGATATCACATCTTCATGAGTTTCATTATTCATCATAGCAATAGATGTGACATCTTTTGTTAATGTTTGGATCTTCAATGATGCAAAGTGTCTAGTTGGTTCCAAAATAGAAGAGAACCTTGAAGGTAAGAAGTCTCCCATCTTCTGAGCAGCCTTTCTTCCGAGTGTCTGTGAGGACCGACGAATGATCCTAGCAACTGATAATCTGTTCTGATCAATAACCGGTTCTGTCTTTTCTCTCAAATCTTCATTGGACACGCCAGATGTAAAACTTTTGAAAGAATTTGTAGAGCCCTGCGATAGCTTTCTCTGTTTCGTCGGAACCTCAACGCTTCCTTCTTCACACTTCGCATCAGCGTCAACCTCAGCATCAGCGTCACTATCATCCCCATCATCCTCTATTATTTCGTCTTCATCAAATTCGTTTCTTTGTGTAGCCCCAGCCACGTTTTCATTCTCTTCCTCAATCGTTGCGTAATCCGGATTCAGCCTTTTCTTCTTTTTGGATTCTTTCTTTTGCTTTTGTTTATTGGCCAATAACTCCTCTTCTCCCAATCGAAAGATATGAACAGTTTCACTAGAGCTAGTGGCAACGACGTACTTATTATCTCTGCTAAAGCTGAGAGAGAATATCTTTGTCGGATAAGTTCCTCTTCTAAACTGATAAAGCTTTAGTCCTGTTTCCACGTTGAAAACTCTGACAATCGTTCCTTTATCAGAAGCTGTTGCCAATAGCGATCCATCGTTTGAGAGACACATGGCGGCCAAAGCGGATTTGTGAGCTTCAATGACTGCAAGAGGCTGCAACGTTTTTAAATCAAAAATGATTGCATCCCCAACTCTATTAGGAGCATTGCTCACGGACTGAATGTTGTTTTGAACAGAATTGAGACCGCCGTTTGTGTTAATCCCAGAAACAAGAAGTGAATCATGTGCTATTGTCTTCGGCGGTGATGGGTACGCCAAGAAGCTCGAACCGAATTCATCCGAATTATCATCCGATAACGTACATAATCGGTTGGTATTTGGACTCGTCTCAATAGTGTGAAGCAATTTCATCGTTGAGATATCATAGATATAGATTTGTTCCTCTAATAGAACGACCATTCGGCACTTGCTAAGTTTGACCAGCAAAATCGTTGAAGGAAAGACTAGATCGCATATGGTAGTCTGTCTCTTCGTGTTCAAAATCTTCAACTTACGAGGCAGAGAGCCTGCTTCTACTCCAAGTGCAACTATCGCAAGTAAAGAAGTGCAATAAAGCATTTCCACTATTCCGATTGATTCCTCCCTCTTTATCAGACAGCATTTGGCAAATGAAGGCTTGCAGGAGTAAATTCTATAGCCATCGTTGAGTCCAACTGCCACACATGATGAATCCTGATTAAAATTGACGAAATTGACGCTGGAGGATTCATTTCGGCTTGTTTCGGAGCTCGCAAGGGGGTCTGATTCATTGTGGGAACCAGCGTCCTGAAATTGCAGGGAAAAGTTCATGGAAGCCGTTCCTGACCCCTGTGACTTGAGCATGTTAAGTAGTGGTACAGTAGATCTGAACACGTGTGAGAACAAGGACAATAAGCACTGAGGGAAGTGGAAGTGTATTTGTAAACTACCAAACGTCATGGACTGAAAGGCCCGTACCCCATATCAATAGGCAATATGCAGAACATAAGAGGTACTATTATTTGGAGATAAAAATGACAAAAAGCGAAGACGTATCATCGTAAAGAATAGACTGTCGAACTTCGAAACATAGATATGTGACTTTCTTGATGATTTTGAAACGGCTCGTGATAGTACTAGCATTCATGATCGTTCTTCAACTTTTAATATTTTTCTTTTTTGCAATTCAAGTTCGCAACATATAAACGGGATATCCATTCGAGGATGTACGTGAGCTGTTATGAGACCCCCTATGAAGTGCAAATATTAAATCTAATATATTCAAGATAGGCGGTTTGGAACAAAGTTGAAAAGTATTGCAATGATATAACCTCTGCTCAACAACAAGAGATAATCTGTAATTCTGTAATCCTTTAGGGTTTACCAAAAATGTAGTGAATTCCGTATAAAGAAGCTATTGCGGCTGTTTAAATAAGGTGGCCGGTAGATAGACGGCGGTTCTGGGTAGTGGGATGTCTAAGCACCAATTGAAGCCAGTCTGGCCCACCGAAGAGTTAGGCGTCAGCAACAGGAGCCGAAGAGACCTGAAAAGAAAAAGAACATAGAAAGAAGTAGAGGCATTGATTGGCACGAATCCTGTTGCAATTCCAGCATATATGGTGACGCAACTTGCTGCACAATTCATGCATTCTTTAGCCAACAACGTGATTGTGGAACGTATTTAATGCTGCATTACGAACAATACTTATTGAAATATTCATCTTGAAAATTAAATCCGATAGCTCGATATCGTTTCCCCGATGAATTAAGGTTATTTGATTTGTTGTGCCAACCATTGTGCAAACTTGCTTAGCATTGCAGGTGTTACATCATGTATCTCGCCATCTTCATAGAAGGTTGCAGAATCGCGGTTGGAATTCAAGTACATGTTGACCCATAAGTCCGAAATCTTTGAGGGAACCAAAGGATCGTCTCTGTAAAAGCTGGCAAACATCTTGATGTTTTGAAAAGGAAAATCGTTCAAAATAGCACTATCCTCTTCACTAAGGGTCCGATGCAAGGACTCGGGGTACTTGAGCTTTTCTTCCTCCGATAACTGCAATTCGTCGTAGTTGTAATAGCAGTACTTATGGTTGAAATTGCTTGTGCCCTTTAGTCTATTGACTAACAAACTCGTCAAATCAGAGCATCCGATATTAGGGTTGATGATAGAAATCAATCCAGGGAAGCGGCTGGCAATACGTATAGCACTATGGCCTCCAATGGAGTATCCGCTGAGAATGTGATTGTATCTAATCTTGACATCGTCTTTCTGACTCGCAACGTTTAGGTATTTCTCCAAATTTAAGTAAGAAGGGAGGAAATCGATTAATAACTTCACATCATAATCATTTCCCCGGATGCTGCTGACCATATCAGCTCCGTGCGAGTCATTGCCGTCATCCCAGGAACTGTTTCTGAATTTGTCAACAGTTCTACTTCCATGATTTCTTCCATCGAAGGTGACTGCTATTAAAGGCGCAGAATTGTGCTTCGCAAATTCATCAAGAATGATCTTACCGAATGCCTCGGTGTAAGTGTAGTCACCCTCGCGGTGATGAACAAGAATGAGCACATTGATGTTGATGTCTGAATGCTGATGCTCCTTGGGTTCAAAAGTGCTGACAAACTCTTGAAGACATTCTGTGTTGTAAACATGCGTAGTCACACCGCCTACAACATAATCCACTTTAGAAAACTCCAAATGCTCGGATGGAAATTTTTTCATGACCGAATTGCTTACTTTAACAAGAAGGCACTTACTTTGTGTACTCAAGTGCGCCAGTACAAAGGTCGAGGGCTGCTTAGGATGCACTGCTGCCGTCATATAATACTTTATGCTCTAATCAAACGCAGACAGGACTCGAAATTCAACGGTTGCTTGAATATTATCGACACTTAAGGTCTTCCAGCTCTACTCTCTTGGTTATCAGAGAATGAAAGCAACTCCTCTTTTACACAAACTTCATCTTACACTGCTACTGCTTTGACCTAAATTGACTTTCGGGGCAGGAGATAGCTCGTTATATCCGGAAAGGAAATCAGAAGAAAAAAAATTAAACACTACCAGTAAACTACAAGTGATTACAACAAGTAGTTCCGAGTTACGTATTACTTTCTTTATCATCCCGATCAACATGAGCGGTAATTCAAGGTTTCCAATGAATATGAATTCTTCCTCGGATATAACGGCTCACGGTGCGATTTTCCCCACTTTTTGCCAGATTCTTCACATGGAGCATACATGCAAGATAAATATGACTCCTTGCCCCGAAGCCATAAAAATAAGTTGTCAATATGGCTCCCTCCACAAAAAGACATGCTGGAGCAGTTACTCCAAGCTCAAAGTCTGTCAACGTCAACGAAACAAAGCAGGCATCCAACGTCTCTCCACCGTCGAAGAGTTCCTCTATCCCTTTTGGAGAAGACCCAAGAACAATCTTGGAATATACGCCTGTTGAAGAGATTCCAGGTCTTGTGCAGAAGATAACCGAGAATTATCATGCTGAGCTCAAATCCCATTCCCTCCAATTCCGTCTCAACCAGTTGAGAAATATTTATTTTGGTATTAAGGACAATCTTGATGGTATTTGCGATGCATTGCGCAAAGACTTCGGCCGTGCTCCCACAGAGACAATAACCATGGAATATGCTCCACTTATGAAAGAAATCGTTCACATCATGGCCCATTTGCACGAATGGGTAAGACCGGAACCAGTGACTAACTTGTCTGTTAGCCAGAAAATGAACCCAGTCTACATTGAAAAGGAGCCATTGGGTGTCGTTCTTATCATCTCGCCTTTCAACTACCCTTTATTGTTGTCAGTTTCGTCTCTCATTGCTGCCATTGCGGCTGGAAACTCAGCTGTAATAAAAGTTTCAGAGCTTACTCCTCATTTTTCGAGTCTCTTGACAACAATTCTCAGAAAGGCTCTCGATCCAACCACTTTCACAATGATTAATGGCGGTATTGCCGAGACAAGTACCCTTTTGGACCAAAAGTTTGATAAGATTATGTATACTGGTTCAGTTCCTGTTGGAACAATTATCGCCAAGAAGGCTGCAGAGACTTTGACTCCAGTTCTCTTGGAGTTGGGTGGTAAGTCTCCAGCTTTTGTTTTGGATGATGTGACTGATGCAGATATTGACGTCGTGGCAAGAAGAATAACTTGGGGCCGGTTCACCAACTCTGGTCAAACATGTGTTGCTATTGACTATGTGTTGGTCCCCGAAAAATTAAAACAGAAGTTGGTCAAAGCTATTGTGAAGGTTGTTAATGAGCAGTTTTTCCCATCGTTGGATGCAAAGGATCCAACATACACCCACGTTATTCACCTGCGTGCGTTTGAAAATTTGAAGAAGATGATCGAAAACTCTAAGGGCACAGTTGTGGCTGGGGGCCAGACTGATAGTTCCACCCGTTACATATCACCCACTGTGATTGATAATGTTGAATGGGATGATTCCACGATGCAACAGGAGATTTTCGGTCCTGTGTTGCCAATTTTGACTTACAGTGACTTGAAACTTGCTGTCAAGGAAGTCGTTAAGCGCCACGACACGCCATTGGCTCTGTATATTTTTACCTCGGGTCCTGTCCTGCGTGAAAAGAACAAGCAAGTGGACTATATTAGGTCTGCTGTCAGATCAGGAGGGGCGATTGTCAATGACAGTATTTTGCACGTCGCCTTGGATAATGCTCCATTTGGAGGAGTCGGGACATCAGGTCAAGGTGCCTATCATGGTTACTTCTCTTTCAGAGCATTCACTCACGAAAGAACTGTCATGGAGCAGAACCTCAAGTTGGATTTCGCAATGAAGGTCAGATATCCGCCCTATGAGGAGAAGAAGAGTAAAGCTATGTCTCAATCTATGACCACTTACAATGGAAATGTCTGGTTTAGTCGTACTGGCAACGTCGCAATCGGTGGTCCGGGACTGATCTGGTCTGCATGGACCAGTCTCCTTGGAGTCGGGGCATTACTTTATCATGTTGTGAATGCCCTCTAATTAGTCAGTTTTCATATGGTTCAGTTCGTTTTTATGGCCCCATATCGCTTGTTGTAGCACTGTTTCCGACGCTTCTCCGCAATTCACAGCTCTCTCTACTCCTGAGTCATTCTAGGAATTCCAGCTCTCTGATCTCATTTTGGTGTAATGAAATTATACCTCGCTAGCAATTTTGAGAGTTACAAAAATTAGCGCAATGTTCGAAAATGTCAACTTGAGGCTATCCCTTACTGTCATATTCTCTCTTAAGGATACCGAAACTCTGTCTGTGGAAAGTTCATGCAAGTTTTGCAACAATATGCAATCAGTTCGCTGGTGGAGTGTACTTGGTTCCAAAATGAATCGGCGAAGACCCCTACACCTTACACCCAATTGTGTGATTTTCAGATCAGCAACTAAAAGTACTATACTATGTCTTACAAAGTTTCAATTAAAAATGCCGGTGTGGTACATGAGATCGAGGTGAATGATTCCACCACGGGGTTAGGTTTTAAGGAAAAAATTCAGACCGTCACTCAGATTCCGGTTGCACGTCAGAAGGTTTTGGTCAAGGGAGGCAAATTAACCGACGACGTATTAATTTCGTCCCTTAAAATTAATGTCAAGGTCCCAATTATGGTCCTTGGAACACCTGACAGGGACTTGCCCACCAACAAACCGAACCAGCCGGTATTTTTGGAAGATTTCAATGAGAATCAATTGGTGAAAGTCTCCCATGATCCATCGGGATTGGTGAATTTGGGAAATACATGCTACCTCAATTCTTCCTTACAAACAATCTATTCGTTGAAAGATATATCCAAGAAGATTGACTCTTATTCAGACAACCTGAACATCTTGGTCACTACTCTAAAAGGTATTTTTAAGGCGATGAACAAGAGGCAAGAGAATGTGAATCCCACACTCTTTCTCATGCAATTTAGAAATAAGTTCCCTCAGTTCGCTGAACAAGAAAGGGGATTTTACAAGCAGCAAGATGCAGAAGAAGCATATTCTCAATTGTTGAACGCATTAGGTTCTGCAATTGAGATTGATGATTTATTCCGTGTGCAATTTAAGATCGTCACTAAATGTTTAGCATTTCCAGATGAAGCACCTAAGGTTGGCACTGAGTTTGCATCAAAGTTGAATTGTCATATTGATATCAAAACTAATTTTTTGAGAGACGGCATTTTGAATGGATTGAAAGAGACATTTGAAAAGTTCAATGATCAATTGCAAGCAGATACCGAATACGAATCAACAAAGACTATCACAAGGTTGCCAAAGTACCTAACTGTTCATTTTGTACGCTTCTTTTGGAGAAGGGACACGCAGAAAAAATCGAAGATTTTGAGAAAAGTCCAATTTCCATTTGAATTAGATGTCGCTGAAATGCTCGACGATTCTATAAAAGCTGACAAAGTGGCCAATAGAGATAACTTGAGAAAGATCGAGAAAAATAATTCTGAACTCATCAGGGATTTCAAGAAGGCTAAGAGAGACACTTCTTTGACTCCACAACAGCAGGAAGAAGAGGAGGAGCTTAAGATTGTCTCAATCAAATCAAAGTTCACTGACGAATTCACGGATATCTTGCCAGACGGGTACAATCTAGAAGAGACTACAGAAAACCCCACTTCAGTGTACGAATTGATGTCAGTTGTCACACACCAGGGGGCATCTGCCGATTCTGGGCATTATCAGTCCTTTATTAAGGATGACAAAGATTTGGAAGGCGACAAATGGTGGAAACTCAATGATGAAAAAGTTTCAGTTGTCAACAAAGAAAAAATCGAACAATTAGCTGGTGGAGGAGAGAGTGATTCAGCCTTGATCTTAATCTACAAGGCCAAGGGATTGTAATATATTTAGCTGGATCTTAGAATCAAAAGAGTATGGCACCTTTATTCAAATCCTATTCTATATGCTATGAACCAACTTCTTGAATTGCTCGACTTCATCCCAACAATTCAATGATTTGCCGTGATTGTCTTTCAAACAAGCAATCACAGACTGTCTTGCGTCCTTAATATCGGAACCAAGATCCAATTGCGCCAATTTTGCACTTTCTTCCAACACCTTGGTCAAATTGGAAATTTTCTCATTCGATGACTTAACCGAAAGCTTGTCCTCTCCTTCCCTTGACAATGCATTTGCAGTGGTGGTCTGAAATTTCTCGAGAGCTTCTCCTTCTAACTTTCTCAATTCGGAGGCAACTCTTTCTTGAATATATTTTTCAGTGTATTGGGATCTTGTGTAATCAGATTCTTGTGAATTCTCTAAGTGTGACAAGAATGAAGCACTGAAATCTACTGGAGCCTTCGGGGTGAACACTTTGGTCTCTGATTTCGATAATGAAGATCCCATTTTGCTATTTCTGTTAGTCCAGAACATAAAAGTTAGTGTCTCACGCAAAGAAGCGAAAATCGCAGCCGTATATCAGTGAAGAATATTACGTACTATTCACTGAGTTGATCGCTGGAGAAAGCTGTCCGTGTGAGAGTACTTATTGGACAGAGAGTAGTGCGCCAACCAGAGATTATACTCCAACAATAAACAATAGCACGAACTTAGTGTGAGTTAGACCCACGGTTCAGTGTAAACAATTCAATTATTCTGACAAATAAGTAAGAATAGTATTGAGCTAATTTATTTCCAACTTATTTTTAATTGTTGCCTTACCCGTAGAACGACAGGTTCAAATCTCTGGCGCTATTATGCTCCAGCATTATGACACAGAACACCTGAACGATTCCGAAAGCTTGGGAAGGTAGTCACATCATTTTCAGTATTCAAAATTTGCTCGAGTGATGAACGGCCCGGTTGATTCATTGATGCCGAAATACTGTTTGAACATGACACGACCATAGACGTCTCCTCAAGAGCAAAGCGAACACTTCTCGCCGTGCATCTGCGATTTCCAGTATGTCTGTTCAATACCACCAGCCTTCCAACTTCGATAAATTTAAAATGGGTGCAATCATGGGAAGCACCGTGGGCGTGTGTGTCGGTGTCTTGTTTGGAGGGTTCTCCATTTTGCAGCATGGTGCTGGTCCCAACGGTGTCATGAGAACTTTGGGACAATACATCATGGGCTCGGTGGCAACTTTCGGTTTGTTTATGTCCATTGGTTCAGTCATTAGGTCTGAGACTGAATACCAAGCATATGAGAGAGCAATGCTTCATTCACAGAGAGAGAGATTAAGAAAGATTTATGGCTTCGAGAGCTAACTTCGGCTACCAGAACAATGTATATAGGGTAATCTATAAGAAGCGCTAGTCTATAAGGAGTCCCGATGAATTAAGCGTAGACTCTAACCAGTTGGACCTTTTCCAGCATGAAAATGTGGATAATGCAGCCCATCATCTAAATGGTACAGATAGGTCAATCCAAACTCAGGAACCTTGTACATACCTATTTTGTCTGTGTGTTTGACCAAATCCAAAAATTTGTTCTTTGGCTCAAGAATGGGCTCTGAACTGAGCTTGAAAGTCCCAAAATGAACACCAAGAACATAATGTGAGTTAAGCATGGATGCAATGCGAAGACTCTCAGAAGGGGAGATATGTCTAGGCTTCTGATGCCATGATGGGCAATACTGCCCTATGGGTAGCAAACTGAGAGTCACTGGTCCAAACCGCTCGCCAATGAGCTGAAATAAATCCTTCACGAATCCAGTGTCTCCAGCATGATATAATACCGATTTGCCATTTCGCTGAAGTATAAATGATCCCCATAAAGTAGTGTTGGAATCGACCACATGTCTTCCAGACCAATGCATTGATGGAACACATACAATCTCAAGGTCGTCGGGAAATTTGGCTGCGGAATTTAGATTAATATATTTGTTGATGTTGATCTTCTCCCACCAATCCATCTCAATCACATTAAAAATGCCCTTTCTGGCCAAAACTTTCTTAAGCCCTAGAGGAACAATCCAATACGCCAGATTTCCGATCTGTTTGGCTGCATCCATATCGAGATGGTCAGGATGATTATGCGATACAAGAACGAAATTTAGTCTGTCCCTTGTTGCATACTTGACGTCGTCTACTGTCATTGGTGACAGTACCAAACGTTTTGGTCCGAATGACTTGGTTATAAGGTGATCACTAAACATTGGGTCGGTGAGAAAATTTACTCCACTGATTTGAATCAATGAACACGACTGACCGAGCCAAGTGAATAGCATCTGATTAGCTAAAGAGCATTTCATGACGGATTTGCTCTTCTCATAAAGATCTGTGAAGTCATTCTTCTCGAAGCACAGTTGTAATATCTTAGAGTTTTGCCTCATGAGTTCATAGTTAGGCTTGAATGTCTTGAGGAGATGGTCGAATTCAGCGTAGTCTCCTTCTGGTGAGGGATACTTGTCGTGTAATTCGATCTTGTTAGCATAGAAACTCTCAATAAGCTCCAAAATTCTCACTAGGAGGAACTCAAAGCCTGTTTGTGGCCTGTACTCTTCAAACGGATTCACAAACATCCCCAGAACATTGGCAGATTCAAATCTCTTATGCTCTCTAGTTTTTACCGTCTCAACTTGTTCTCGCCGGTTTTGAATCAACATAGTTGTACGCAAGTGCATGTACACTTCGAACGACGTATAGGATAGTAGAAGGCCCAAACCGCACTTGGCTCTAAATGAGACTTTGAATGGCACAGGCATGGGTATTAAAACTAACCAGATACTCTTGTAGTGTAAGCAATGTGAACTTCACATTCGATTTGTGCGCACCAACAATGAGCATGGTACATGGGTAGATATCTATCTACCAGACTGCTCAAAAACGATGTGTTAGAAATACTACGGCAAGCTAGACGAGAATAAAACTCAATTTATATGATGTCTAATGTTTTCTTACCACACCAGAAGCATCGGCCTGCTTCAAAATATGCTTCTTGTAGTCGTGAATGTTTCCTGGGAAACGCTTAACGTGGGAATCTTCGCTAACCCAAATTTCATTGCAAACTCTTTCGATGGTAGATACATCGTGCGAAACCATCAATACCCCACCCTTGAAGTTTATCAATGCATCAGCAAGGGCATCCAAACCTTGGGTGTCCAAGTGATTAGAGGGCTCATCTAGAATAAGAATGTGTGGCTGGTTCAAGCAAAGTGCTGCAAAAGCAACTCTAGACTTCTGACCACCGGACAATAACTGCATCTTCTGTAAGCCAAGCGATCCGGTAATACCAAATGATCCCAAGTGGCGCCTGTACTCTTCATCGGACTTTCCGGGGAAAGTTTGGGCCATCCAGGAGACAGCCGAAAGAGTCAAATCCATTGCATCCACATGATGCTGGGCAAAGTAGCCGATTCTCAATCTGCCGTTCTTGGAAATATGTCCTTCTAGAGGCGCCAATTGACCCAACAACAACTTCAACAATGTGGTCTTACCAGTTCCATTACCTCCACAGAATGCAATACGTGAATCCATTTGCACATCTAGCTCGGCATTCTTAAGAATGATATTATCGGGAGAATATCCAAACGTCACATCATGCATCTGTAAAATCGGAGGTGAAAGCCCATCTGGGTCTGGGAAATTAAAAGTAATAACTTTGTCGTCTTCTGGAGGTTCCAAGACAGGCAATTTCTCCAACTTCTTGATACGAGACTGAGCTTCAGAGGACTTGGCAGCATTATATCTGAATTTGTCAATAAATGCTTGTAAGTGTTGTCTGTAAGCCATCTGATTCTCGTATTCACGACGCTGGTTCTTAATTCTTTCTTCTCTTGTGGCGTAAAAGGAGTCGAAATTCGAACCTCTGTAATAGTCCAACCGTTCTGAATGCTGGTGTATGATGTCAGTTGCGACTTCATTCAAGAATGAACGATCGTGCGAAACAACCAAGACAGTTCCCTGATATGTTTGCAAGTACCTGGCAAGGTAAGTGATGGAAGGAACATCCAACATATTAGAAGGCTCATCGAGCAATAGCAAGTCAGGCTCACAAAACAACGCACGTGCTAGCGACAACCGCATTCTCCAACCACCAGAGAAAGAGTTGGTCGGCATGGATTGAGAATCTTGTGAGAATCCAAGACCAAACAAAATAGAAGCTGCTCGACTTTCAGCCTTGTCAGAATCCATTTCATATAACTTTTCGCTGATTTCTTGCAAATGCTTGTCCAAATCACCTCTCTCATTATCCAATTTGAGCACTTCATTAGAGCCTTCCTCAAACTCTTTTCTCAATGCATCGATTTCTTCTGCTCTCTCAGTAATCTTTTGTTCTTCTTGGATCAAAGTCTTACGCCACACATCTGCATCCAAAACAGCTTGCAAGGCTGGGGTGTCGTCTCCTCTAAGTTCCTGTTCAACATGCAAAATGGTGATATGCTTGGGGATATTCAATTCTCTTCTTGACAAGGCTCTCAACAACGTAGACTTACCGATACCGTTTTGACCGACCAAGCCGTATCTTCTCCCATGAGCTAACGTCAATCCAGCATCACTAAGAATTCTTTGACCATCTCCAACATACAAATCGAAATTATCGATCTTGATATCCTTCGACTTACCTGCACTGGAACCAAAATCAAGAGGATTAATTTCCAAGTAAAACGAGTCATAGTCTTCATTCTTTTTCTGATTCAACAACTTGGATGCTTCGTACTTTACGAACTGGTTGTTTCTTTTAGCCACCTTCTTCGCGATCTTTCTTTCTTGTTTCTCTAACTTTTTCTTATCCACTCTGCTTTCAACTTGTCTTCCGGCATGAGATATATCACGAGAAGATCCAAGCATATCCAATGATGAATTGATATCCCTCTTGTTATTGTTCTGTCTCAATACATTAATGTCCAAAAGTCTCTTCGAACGATCTCCTGAAACTTCCAACTTGGCCATATTTTCTTTTAACTTATCGGTGAGTTCTTCATTTAATTTTTCACCTAAGGCATGGACCAGAGATTGGACTCCACCTGCGTCAATAAGAAGAGTTTCAATGAAAGAAAGTTCTTTTGATACGTCAAGCTGTTGTGCAGACACAGAATCCTCCGTAGCACTTGTTATATGTTGGATATATCCGACCGCATAATCCGCAACAATGGGATCAATCGAAGGTACAGTTTTTCTGACCCTTAACGTGATGTTGGACATACTGTACTAGTACAACTAATTTAAAAGTTTTCAATACTTCAATGCGTAGGATGTACTAATGTGAAAGGTTTCACACGATTTTTATTATATACAGTCTATTAGAGAACCAAGTTTTCTGCTGCATCCTCGTCATATGAGTAAGAATGAATCGGATCATCTCTATATGACGAGTTTCTGCCAATTCTTGACAGTACAGCATCCCTCAAATTACCGACAGCCCCACCAAGCTTATTCCAAAGACGTAGAGAACTATTCGAAGCTTCTACTGATGCTGCGCTATTATTATCATTGTAAGAGTCACTTGAATTGTTCAAATCACTGAACAAAGACAGGTTGAACCGTAGCATGTTCCTCTCATAGACCGAATCTGCTGCATTCTGAAGTACAAATGAGCGCAACGGAAGCCTGGAAGGTTGGTTGCGACGGTTAAACTCCATGACTATGGTACGCTTGGCCTCAGCGATAACAAGTTCTCTTCTATTATTTCTCGAATCCACATTTCCGTCATTTGCGAGTTGCTCTTCATCATCAAAATCAGCCCAAGCTCCATACATATCTGAATTGAGCCCGAGCCTCTTTTTGAGTTTCTCATAGACATTGAATGTTGTTAACACCACCGGAATCAACAAAAGACGGGGAACCCAACTATTCATTAGATCAAACAACCCTGTCAAATGAATCGACTTACCGTACCAGTCTTCGAAAATAGAGTCTCTGTCAATGAAGAAAGTTAAGAAGTTGTATGAAACGGGGATTGTCAACCGAGCAATATAAGAAACATAGAAGCATGTAGAAACTGGGTCAGAATGTCCTGGAACCAAATGATACATATTGAAAACCTTCAATCTTGTCAAAGAATTGAGCAGGCAAAACAACATGTACAGAAACAAGATTCCGGAGAAGATAGCCTGCAACAAATTGTGGGCTCGAAAACCAGTCTTGAAAAGAATAATGTTCACAATTGACAACTTAGTGGAATGGAAAAACTCTGATTCAATAATGACAAGCGAAACCAAGAATAGGAACACTGATAGCATACGAGCAAGCAATGGCTTCACGTAACATTGAAAATAGAAATTCATCTTCGGGGGAAGCATTCCTCCGAGACCAGACATTATTAGATACCTTTCTTCAGGGTCTTCAGTCGCTTTAGCTTCCAATAATGTTTGCAAACGCGAAACGTTAGCTAGCAACGTATCATACTCCGAGTTGTATGCTTGAAGCATATACATGTGGCCTTGAAAACTGTAGGTCAATGTGTTCATGAATGTATCATTGAGTTGCTCTCTTGAAATTGTTCTAGCGTCACCGTGCAGGGCCCGATCGACAGCTTCCTCTAAATCTTGGGGAATTTGATTCCATAAACTGAGAATCCAATCTCTGTATGCAAAATTTTCGTCAGCAGTAGTCGATGTGAAATTGTTCTTCAAAATCAACACCTGCAAGATATCTTCCTTGAAGGATATTCTCGTATCTTCTAGATTGTCAACCAATTTTGGAACTTTTAAGTAAAAGTGATTAAGATTCTGCAATATATTTCCTTCTTGCCATCTATTTCGAGGAATTGCGATTAGCCCATGCGCCATGAGCCAAAGAGCTAAAACCAATGCATAGATATGAGAAATGGAGATAAGCATGGATTTCATGGAAGTTAATGAAAGACCCTTTTCGAGAATGAGATAGACTCCCCCCGCAATAGAAACAGCCAACACTATTGCCTGAAACTTCAAGTTCTGTCTCAATGAAGTTTTGAGCTTCATGATCTTTTGATAGTTGCCGGCACGGTAGTACTCCTGCAATATTGGTAGAAGCAACCATGTTAGGATGAAAGTGGACCAATAATTAGATTTCCACATCGTCAAGGTGGTCTTATCACTCATTTCAAAGCCTTGAACAGGCTCCCCAGAAACATGTGAAACATAGTCTATCGGCAATAGAAATGTGATTGAAAACGGCAAGTACACAGCCAATACTATCGGAAACAGATAGTAGATGGGGTACTTGAATAAATTGATGTGGATTTGAAGAAATGCTAACGATGCCGCTCCAGCAGCAATATAACAAAGAAGCAATGGAGCCCACATTGGCCCTCTGGTAACTCCTTTGTGTAGTGAGTATTTGTAGCCAGAGAGGTACTGTTCTTTATGCGACCAGGATCATTTGTGTAACCATATCAGATCCACCCGAAAGGTTACAAAGACGGCAATCATTTAGTTGAACTCATCTAGTTTGGAAAATTATAATTTGCACATTGAAGTTGAGTGTTATAGTCGAATAGTAACTCCTGATAAGCTATTCCGTTCTTCCTGGTTTTTCCCCATTCAATATCGCACGGGACGACCGGTAAGAAATCTCTGCCCATTCTAAGTCAATTCCTATACGGGGATTTCGACACAAAAAGAGGCCAATCTCAAACAGTAGCTTTTGTCTACTTGGGCGTTGAGACCTGCGAATTGTGACCCAATGTCAACGAAGATGAATCAAGACATGAATGAAGCAGTGGATACCGAGCCAAGTATCCCCGCCACTGATGTTCCTAAAAAGAGAAAGTCTGTTGGATTTGCTCCAGAACCGGAGGAGGAATTGAAAGAGCATCATAAATATCTTGAGGAGCGCAAGAAGGATAAACTCATGTCTAATCCCTTCTGGAAGATCCCCGCTGAGCTTTCATACCTTGAACCTCGTCTGGAAGGACCTAAACCTTTGCCGGCTCTCCCTAAGATAACCCATCCTCAGAAGGTCAAAAAACTAGAGGATATGAAAGATCTCCCTACCCGTGCAGTGAAGGAAATTTCGACAGTTAACAAGAGTACTCCATTGAATTTCTACTACCATGAAATTAACATTCCGGTGGGCAGTGATAGAATTCTTGTGGATGTGAAATACGCTGCCCTTTCGAGCTTTGATCTTTCAAAGCTCAATAGGTATTTGCTCAATCTCACCAACACTAGAGTCGGCTTGGGTTACGACTACGTGGGTGAAATTGTCGGAGTTGGTAGTGATTTTTGGGATCATCCAGACTTCAAAGTGGGGACTTTGGTGTTTGGAGTCACAAATCCTTCCGAGAGAAAGGGAGCATTGCAAACACTTCTTATCATTAACCCCAAGGACATAATTATACCCATTACGGATGAAGTATTGGAGCAAATGGGTAATATTGATATCAAGCTCACATTTTCACTGAAATCACCATTCTCGATCGAAGGCGAAGATGGTATTTCATCCTCGTCGTCAGAATTGTTCCTGTCAGATGGTGATGAAGAGGGCCCAAAGACAACAGTTAATGAAATCCAAAATACGCTCAATAAGGATCCATATAAAGTCGATGATGTACTTCCACCACTTGCAAGATTCAGCACCTTCTCTGCTGAGTTTTGCCGTGCAAAACAATCTCTTGGCCTTATGGGTGATGTCTTTAAGAAGCAAGGCAAGGCCAGCATCCTCATTAATGGTGCTGACACCCACTTGGGATACACCTTGATTCAGACTATTAACTCTAGTCTTTACAGGGATATGTTGCATTCGTTTAACGTCATATTGGTGGTACTGGATAGCAAGCTTGCATCCACCAAAGCGTTCGTCCTGAGGTTGGGCAGCGGTGGTATGAGAAATTTTCGTGTACTCTCGTATGACGTGGAGAATACAGATCTCAGACTCAGAGGTGAGTTCTTGCCGATTTGCTACAAGAAGCCAGACTTCTTCGCATCCGAGGTATTGAAGTGTCTATTCGAGCCATTTTCGGGATCGAAACTCATCGACAAGTCCAACATTAATGAAGCCAAACTCGATCTTTTTATTGACATCATTGGAAGTAAAAAGATGTTCCAAAAACCATTCAACTTGAAAATTCTTGATGAAGGCAATTTTCCGTTCAAATCTCACATGGCACCAGGCGTCAAAATTGCCTCATTATTGGGAGCCGGTAAGGAGCCCTTCTTCACACTGATTTTGAAAGCAAAAGCTTATGGATCCGCGTATGTATCCTATTGTAAGTTCAATATTGCAGAACCAAGTTACATGATTGATCACTTGGTGGACTATGGTCTGAAAAGCATGTTTGACCCCTGGTCCATGAAATGGACGTCGGATCTTGCAAATCAGTTAACAAAATACAATTACTACGAGAAGTTTGATTTGGAGATTCAGACTAAATGGGTAGAAGAAGCCTTGCAATTGGTATTGAAAGGAGAGTTGAACATGCTTATCGATGATTTTGTGGACTGGCGCAGCAACTTTCGCACATATGTTGACAAGATAAAAAATCATGACGGGCTGATTGTATTTAAGGTGGAAACGTTTTGATTTTGGTTCGTTGCAATGGGTTTGCACAGAATGTTACTAAATAGGACTGAAATTGAACATACGGAAAGGAATATGAATTTTGAGGAATAATTTAAGGACCATGGCCACGAATGTAAAATAAAACCACGGAAATCAGATGATAAAGGGTATCGTTATCATGGAGAAGGGAATAGGCAACGAACATTGTATGACTAGTTACTCGTGCGCGAGTTCGTAAATGGCTACCGAGAATGATAGTAAACCCAAAAAGACACAACCCAAGAAACTACAGCCAAGCCAGGAAATCTAGAATATTTTTCGGAGTCGCAGATCCCTCCACAGCAAACTTGCCAAGTGGTAACAGAAGCGTAGGGCGACAGTTTGAACAAATAATATTGTCTTGTCTTTCAAGCTCAGCCCGATCGGGTCCGGATGCGCCCAAACTGGACTGTAACGCTATATATAGGCAAAAGGTACCCTCTCTTTGGACCGATGGGTCTAGACTCCTGATAGTCTGAAACTCACAACTGCCCGAGAACTCATACTAATTTTATGATCGCCGAACCACGTATCGAGGAGTAATACAAAAAGATATTGGGGACTCGAAACGAAAGCTGAGAAGCAACGCAACCAAAGTTATACATTTTAATCAACTTTGCATTGGTGCGCACATCTCTACCCCCAGGAGTACGAGACCTGGCCAAAATCGTTTCTATAAATCTTTCGAATCAAACGCGCCCTACGTGCACGCCGGTCCCACCCATCTTGTCCTCATATACAACTAGGAACAACTTTTTTGTTTTTCGCTGTTGCTCCCGTGCAATTTCTGTGACCTCGTCTCAATTGCCGGCCGCGAATAATTGCATTCGCCCACAAGACTATTGACTTGCCCTGTGGGTGTCCCCGCATGTTCCCTTACCATGAGTTCAATGAGTGTACATTCTCTCATCGACAAGTACACGAATACAGACGAGAGACCGGCAGTGCCCCGCTCACGAAGCGGGCCGCCGGTGCTGGAGCTTGATAAAGAACGTTTGGAGAGGTTTCTGCCAAAAGGCACTCAAGCAGCGGACAAACAGTCCACTGACAACCGAACAGCGCCAGCCAATAGATCAAACAGCGCCACCTCAACGAACCCAGATCCTGCCCTCTTTAAGCTTTTGGGTGCAGACATCTCTGCGTTTCCTTATAGCGAGTCTGCGTTCGTAGAGGCTCTTCGACTTCGAGCGGAAGAGGAACGAACGAAGCAGGAACAGATCCGCCTTGAAATTGCCTCCAAGAACCTTGTCATCATCAACAGGGCGATCCAGCATGACGTACCTCCACACATGATTCCATCTATGTGCGTGGGCGCCATACCTGAGGGCGCAATTCCACAACGTCACCTACCGCAGCAATCACCACAGTTAAGTGCGTATTCCAACACGGGGCGACGTTTCTTTCCTTCTGGAGACTACGGAAATATTGCAGTAGGTTACCCTGCTGCTAATCCCACTCACGCTGCTTCTTCTGGTGCTACACCAGGAGCCCAACCCGCACAGATGGGGCAACCGGGACATCTACGCCAGCCGGGCAACCCCAATATTACAGTGACCAATACTGGCGCTGGGCCCCACCAAAAGTCTCCATTTCTTGCCCCTTCTCCATCTTTCGGTCGCAACTATGATGCCCTGGATAATGCAAGCTCAGTGGCTCCTATTAATTACAGATTCGGAGGAGGTGCAAAGGTTCCACCACCACAGAATCGCAGACCGTTATCACCAGCAAAATTGGGAGCAGCTGCTGTGGCAAGCTTGGCCAACCCTGTTACGCCTTATAGGCCTTCACAGCACACCCTCCCCACACACCAACGGCACTTCTCGATGCCGGCAGAGCCAATGACGTCCCCACAACGTAATATGGAACGCGGAAGAAACCGGCACTCCCAGAATATCCAACTTCAGTCACCTCTAGGAGCGACGTCATCGATCCAGGTGCGTCCATTACCGGCTCAACCTCTTAACAAACAGACAAAGAACAGTCAGATTCCATCCCAAGAGTCAATGACTTCACATCAACATATCATCCAGTTCCACCACTGGAAGCCTGAAAACCCCGGTGAAGCAGAAGCGGGTTCAATCTCATCTGAGTCTCTGACACGGGGACTGTTTTCCCATAAACGGCATAAGTCAAACGATATGTCAGTTGACCTTCTGCTGGTACCCCAGGAAGCATATCTCGGACCTATAGGTGTGCCACCATCGTCCACGAAACGAGTTCAGGAAGCTGACGTTTCAATGGATACTAGTGATAATACGATTATTGAGCTGAAAGACGGAACGTCTGAGACATCTCAAGCATCTACAGGCAAGTTCCCACACGATATCCTTCTGACAAATCGCTAGGAAGACGTCAATGGCATTAGACGGGTTATGCATTTTTTGATTTCAGTTCTATTAACGCTCACTGTTAGCGCAAATTTCTTGATGCATTGATTAATTTAATAAACACAGGTTGTCAAGTTTTCGATAAGCTACTAGAGTAGTTCCAATTGTGACATGAGAGGTGTGGTCGTATCTACAACACCACTAGAGAAATTTAATTGGTGATGAATGGATCTTCTTGTAAGAGAGGATGTGCCTCGGTTGTGTCACACTACAGTTCGTAAAGATACAAATCTCTCGTGAACTGCCTGCCCCGCTGACCGTTGGATGCACTTGCATTCCTACGACATCAATGTAGATCTGACATCGCGATTTATCGTCGATTATTGGACATTTTAGCTATATTTTGACGAATGGCACATCATTTAAGAACTCGGACGTTCCGGACCACTTACGACTCAGTCAATGGATAATCGCCGCACAGGCAAACTTTGATTAAATAATTAACTTTGGGCTATATACGCATTGTAAGAATCGTCCGCCATGGCTTCCACTTCAGCCACATCAATCACGATCATGGCATCTCCACTTTGAGTGTCGTCCACCTTTTCGAATGTTATTTGCGATTTCTCAATAGACTCAGTACCTCGTTTCACGTCATGTGCAAGTACTCTGATGGCATTTTCGGAGACCAGATCACTGATCAACCAGACGCTCAAATCCTCTAGCCAAATTTTATCATAGACGTAGTAGATATCGTGGAATCTAAAGAGTTCCTTCAAATCTAGGACGCATTTGATAACCATACGTTTACCTCCACGTAACGTAAAGTAGGTGTCTTCCCAAGCCTTCATCGCTAGCTTGTAGTTTCTGTGAAATGGATATGAAAGAGCTCTCCGGATTCCTGCGATTATGGCAGCTTTCAAGATGCTAGTGGAGTCAGCACTCGGAAGATGCAACTGGGAGTCCAAGAAGGCAAATTGTGGAACGAGCTTGCCTATTGTCCATGCACTTTCGATATTGTGTTCACCTTCATTTTCTCTGAGGTCATAGTGATATGCGAAAAGCAATGACACAATGAGGGAGTACATCTGGGGCTTGTAAGATTCGTCAATCAAATATGATTTCCGCGGAAGCTGAAGCATCTTGTCCTGTTCCTCCTTGGTGAATTCCACTGGCATATACTGGTCTTGTTCATTTACTGGAAGCTTTTGCTGATTCTTGTACCAAGATTTGAATTGCCTGGCGGACGGACTTTTCCATGACATGATTCCTGAAAATATCTTGTCATCGTCAGGAGATGGATATTTCTCCATGATGTAATCAGCGGCATAGTATTCTGGATCGAATTTTATGTTTTCCTTAATGAGTCTTTCCAAGACTCGATCGTTAGAAGTGGCAGATTCCGGGTCACCCATCTCATTGATATCATTTCCATTAGACATTGAAATGCCGACGATTTTATCGTAGGCGTTGTTGAATCCGTATAGAGGACCCAAAAGCTGAGTTTCCGGCATCTCCTGCTTGATTTCCCAATCGTGAGTCTCTGCTTCTTCTTGAAGGCCACCATTTACGGTAGACACTTCATTGGTGACGTCGAGATCCTCGATTAGCGGTTTTTTCACCTCAGGCTGGTTCTCTTGTTTTCTGGCCAATAGTTTCGATGTGAGGTCCAAGTCTGGGAAATGCTGTCCGTGAATCTCCTTAGGAATCTTTATGTTTACGCAGCCATTTGAAGAGTCAAAAGCAGCATGTGATCTCTCATCATCCACAATGTTGAACGGAAATCTGAGTCTCAAATAGTAAGGTGAAAGTGAAAAGACGAAAACGTCCGAGTTGGCGACCATCTCTATAGCCTTGGCGGAAAATCTAATGTGCGATACTTTCACGGAGATAAAGATGAACTCATCGTCTTGAGAGATTGTGAATGTCGGCGTTAGCATAGTTCTCCAATTAATCTTTTCTTAATAAAGTCAATGTAGGTGGTTTTCGATCACCATCTCACTGCGCATCTATGCTACCTGTACACCGCGATGCGATGACTTAGAAGTACATAATCAGTTTCTTTGTCGAACCCAAATGTCTACAGATAAACCCAGAAGAAGATTTGTTGGCCGGAAATCCGGCCTGGTGGAGCCTGGGGCTGTTGTTGGCACCCAAAAAAGACAATTGAATAGGGTCATGAACCAAATTCCCGAAGACATTCTTAACGATAAAGATCTCAATGCGTCCATCAAGCTCTTACCGTCCAACTACAACTTCGAGGTCCACAAATGTGTCTGGAATATCAGGAAACACAAAGCAAATCGCGTGGCTCTTCAAATGCCCGAAGGCTTGCTCATATACTCGCTTATCATCTCAGATATTTTGGAGCAATTCTGTCAAGTGGAAATTGTGGTGATGGGAGATGTGTCATACGGAGCTTGCTGTATTGACGATTACACTGCTCGTGCACTCGATTGTGACTTCATCATTCACTACGCTCACCTGTGCCTTGTTCCTATTGATGTGACAAAGATCAAGGTGCTATATGTGTTCGTTACCATCAACATCGATGAGACTCATTTGATAAAAACCATCAAAAGAAACTTCAACCAAGGAGATCATATTGCCTGTTTTGGAACCATTCAGTTCAACCCTTCTATCCACAGTATTCGTGGACATCTAGAAAACGACGAAGAGAAACCCATTTACATTGTTCCTCCTCAGACTTCACCCTTGTCGAAGGGAGAAGTTTTGGGTTGTACGTCTGCGAGACTAGATAAGAACATCAATGCTATGATATATGTGGGGGATGGCCGTTTCCACTTGGAGAGCGCCATGATTCATAATCCGGAAATTCCGGCCTTCAGATACGATCCATACTCCAGGAAATTCACGAGGGAGTACTACGATCAGGAACAAATGATAAAGGTCAGACAGGATGCCATTAACTGCGCCAGGAAGGCAAAGAAGGTTGGTCTTATTTTAGGTGCGTTGGGAAGGCAGGGTAACCCACAGACGTTGGATAGACTAGAGAAGGTCTTTTCCGAAGCCGGAATCGAGGTGGTGAAGATCATTCTAAGCGAGATTTTTCCTCAGAAGCTTGCTATGTTTAGTGATATTGATGCTTTTGTTCAAGTCGCATGTCCAAGATTATCCATTGACTGGGGTTACGCATTCGACAAACCACTACTTACACCTTACGAGGCTATGGTTATGTCGAAGAAGGACGTATGGAAAGACGATTATTACCCTATGGATTACTACCATAAAGACGGATACGGACGAGGTAAGGTTCCCTCAAGGGATTGAGGAAAATATAATGCACGAAGGAAGTCCTAATAATGGATACGTACTAGCAGGTTTATAAACTAGGATCCAGGCAGAGCTTGTCCAATATCTTCTAAGAAGGCTTGCTCAACACCAAGTAATGTGGCGACTTCAAGATCCGTCCACGTGAGCACCTGCTCGTCCAAGTATACTTCGACAATGTCAGTTAAAAGTTTGTAGAAGTATGCAAACTGCATTGACGAAGCAGTGACAATGTCTGTGACAAGCATAGGGCTGTTGAGCTTCATGAGTGCCGATTGAATATCGATGAGCGCAGAGGGAAGAGCCAGTTGGATCTTGGCGTCTGATTCAATAATATTCTCCTTTGTAAAGAGCTTATTCTCCGTGATAGCCTCGTAAAGTGATGGATCCAACATCTCCGGGTCGATTGGACAAATCATGCAAATAATATTGTAGAAGTCAGTGAGTTGACAGTTTTCCAAGAGATTCTGAAGTTGTACCTCCTTAAGCTCCGACGAGTGGTCATTAATTCTATGGTTGACATCCAAGACCTTATCGCTGAGGATGCTCAATGGCATGGTCTTTGAAAGAACCAAGTCCAAGAAATTCAACTTGAAAATGAGCGTTTCCCTTTTTCCGAAATTCTTTGAAACCACACCAAGATGCTCATTAAAAATGTTGATTGGCTCATCCACCACGAGAATAAGGAACTTCGCATGTTCCTCTTGAGATAACTTGAATGCCGTTTCAGAAGTAGTGATGTCCAAAATAGGCAACAAGTCTCCGTAGAAATCAATGATCCACTCAGGAGGTTGAAGATCAGAAGAGAGGTCTATCTGAGCCAGGTTGGAGTTGCGGATTGTGGCGAGTCTGTTTGTCACTACCGTGACTACCTTTTCCTGTGTCAATTTGATGGTTTCCTCAATAGCACTTGTTATGCTATCAGCGTTGGGAATTTTTTGAAACATGAGCACGTAGAGATCCAAGTGGTTGAAAATCAGAAAAAGCAACGGAAGCTTGTTCTGAACCGAGATCAGTACTTCAATTTGGGACTTGATGGGTTTGGCTAAGGAAGCCATTATTCTGGACACCATAGTTTTGGACGTATCAGAGAACTCTGGACTACTTCCAAAAAGGTTTTCCACAGTTTCGGACTCATTGACCACGAGAGAATGAACGTAAGCAAGGGAATCAGAAATAAACCGCACAGGATCGTGCGAAGAGTAGAATACTGGTCTGGAGTCCGATAATGATTGCGACGATTCATCAGCTCCACGTCCGTTTGTCTGTAAATTAAAATCCTCCACCAACGCAGCGGATCGCGCAGTAACAAAGTTGTCGATTACTAATTCAAGCTGGTTTGGCTTATTTTGCAAATAGAGCAATGACAAATGTAGCTGTTCCACTCTGGTGCGGTTATTGAGCAGGTAAAAGTTTGATAATGTTCGGATGCAGAAAGTAACGATTTTCTCAACTGCCCGATTGATCAACTCGTTGTTCTTGGCCATAACTTTATGTCCAAGCTCTGGGTTGTCGAGCGCAAGGAGTACCAGACAACGAGAGTTAATGACTTCAGCCTTGGACAAAGCCGCAAAAAAGTCTGTATTGATTTCGTTGGAACGAAGCACAAACTCGTCATACTCATTAAGGGTGAATTGCTCCCGAAAGCTCAGAAGAATACCTTTCTTCAAGTCGAGCGCCAATTTCGAATCTGTAAGTTCTTTAACTTTTCCAGACAATGTCATCGTCAATTGATGATCTTTGGCGAGCAATTCATTGGTTTCTACAACCTGCTTGTCGAAACTCGCCACTCTTTCACCCAAGTACTTCAAGTTCTTGATAGACTTTGCGTAATCAGCCAAAACGGCCAGATGACTCTTGATGAGATCGAATTCGATTTCTCCCCGCAAGTTTTTCCGGGCCATGGATCCCAGAACTCCCGCGTCGACCATCGTATCCATGTAAGGAATTTCGCTCTCCAAACGAGTAAAAAGCTCACGAGTATTCTGATCAGACAAACTGGGGTTCAATGCCCGAGCTAATCTCTTGGAAAGCGTCGTACTTCTAGCAATATCGATATCTTCTTCTGTAATTGTTTCAGCCGGAGGAGGCAGACTGGATGTCTCATCTAGCAGTTGCAATGAAAAATTGGCGAATTTTTCCGCTAAGCGAACTCCAGCGTCCTCAGTCGTTGAGGTATCTTCATTATGCTTAAGAAGGTTTCGGAGGTTGTTGAAGTTAGAAAACTTCAAGCCCAAATTCTCAATGTTTGACTTAAGCGGGAGTGATAAGGACGGTTGCGGAGAAGGTAACAGGTCGTTTTCGGAAAACGATTCAAAGCCCACAAAGTCCATTAGTTGTGATATTGGGAGAAGTTGGCGGTGTAGGTGCAGGTGGATATCTGGTAAACTCTGATCTCCTGCGGTACGGGTGTAGAAATGTTACACCAGTGATAGATAGCTGGAAAATATGATGCAAATTGAATTTGTGCTGGAGATAGTAAATGAAGAGATTCATTCATTTTTTCCGAGAGATTCAATCCAAAATCTCGTTGTTGTTGCGCTGAAATAATGTCGTACTCTCGGTACGTTTCTATAGCAAAGTTATGTTATCCACAAGTTAGGATCATCGCAAGGTGCTTCATTCGTTCCATGGTGTCCATTTTTGCCCAAAAGGAGGCGCTTGGAGTGGAAAAAATCTTGCTACCATCTTGAGAGCATTTGAAATTTTTCTTTTCCACAGGTTGAATTCGAAGATACATGAATATGGAAAATCCGTAATATTCATTTGGCTGCCAAGTTCTAATAACTCTCTGTCTATCCTATACTTCAGGTTCCGGCTCAACCGTTTTCTTTTCCTTTGATGTTATTGTATTATCGATAAAGTGGAATTGAGCCTACCACAACACTCCTCGTATTATTGGTGAGCTCCCAGAAGGAGATCAGCATCAACATGCCTAGAACAATGAACCTGATCGAATTTCCCGTTGGTGAGATCGGCAAGCCTGGCTATAGAATTTTACTCAGGGCAACACATGCAGTAAATAGCACAGCCGAATTCGGAGTACTCACAGGCTTAAATTGCAATTTCTCAGGAGAAATCAAGGTGTCGGGCGATAATTGACACAGATAAGGCGGGCGAATCAGAGAAGCCAACCAGTGCTATCGCACACTGTTAAAGTAAAAAACCATCTCCGTAGTGAGCGATCGAACAGTAGCCTTGGGGATCTCATGTGCCTGCAGGCTCCTCGAAGATAGTGTCGTGCATTGAGGTGCTTGGGGTCAACAGTTTATCTCCTAATGCTTTCCTCGGTCCATTCTCGATAAAATAAGAACCTCTTCATCGCTATCATTATAATTGGTTTCAATTGCTATTTGTCTCTCAATTGCTCACCTCAGGTGCCTGCGCTGTGTTGGCACTGCGCCGTTGCCCTTAAAACCATCAATCACATCTTTAGCCCCCTAGCAAAAAGAGCTCTCGGAAATGAATCTCTAGCCCCAGTCGCATAGTACCTCTTGCATTCGCGTGCGTCGCGGCACCACACATCACAGCGGAGAGCATGTCAAACAGGTCACACGTGTGCTTGGCAGATCAAGCAATCATTTTGCCCTTGCATCGAAACTTCGAAACTCACATTTGTACCATTCGTTAACGCCGTATCTGGCAGATACAGCGCTGTCCCTCAGTCTGTATTGTAGCGCTAACAAGATGTTGCCCGCTAATTGCCGCATATTCATTTCCTCTCCATTTCTCGGTTTCAATGTGTCGCAGGCATCGTATCTGTGTCAGGAAATAAGCCCCTCACTGCGTCAGCCTCGGGTCGGAATAGGTCCTACGCGTCGGGGTGCATGGTTAGATCGGTCCGCCACTTTGCAACTGCTTTCTGCAGGGCCTGTAGGGCAAGTGATCCCTCCTTTTCGCAAAACATTACACTGCAAGGCGCTTAATGTGGATTCCTTGCTGATTTTCCCCTGAGTGAAGGGGAATGTTGGACGAGTGTGGGGGGCCATTGGTGTTGCAATGGCCGATTCAGGTCGTGCACGCCAATCTCGTTCATGGCAGGTGTTCTTGCCAAAATCTATTATCCCATCAGCATACACAGCTGTAGGGGATCAGGAGAGTATATGGTCGATCCGCATCTTATCCAGGTAAGTCAGCAGCTCCAGCGACGTGGACTCACGCTGACTTAAACTCTGGAGACATTTGGAGGCATTCACAAGATCAACCATATCAGTAAAAGTCATTGCTGATTGGTCCACAATTGCTTTGGGCTTCACATCTGCATATTGTGAAGGCGGCAAGCGTATAACTTCCGTAGCGGACTGATTGAGCGCCAGGGCAGCCAGCATGGATGGGGCAGTTGCAAAATGCGAGAGGCTGCGGTTCTGACTGGGAATTTGCATGGGGAGCGGCAGTGGTCTCTGGTGGGAAAGAGAATCCGCCGCCTGGGTAAATGCATGACCTGGAACGGGAATTGATATGCCATCAACTCTTTGGAGGTGGCCATTCCCAAAGTTCAAGTCTCCCTGTGCTTGAGGATGATAACGATTGGGGAACGACAAATGCTTTTGGGTAGTTTCACGGAACTTGTAGTTGTGGTTGCCGTCGTACCTTTCATTGAATTCGTATGGCTGCGAAAGTGATTGATGCTGTCCATAATGCGCAGGCGCCATCTGGTTTGCCTGATTAAAGCTCTTGTTAAACAGTGCAGGTTGAGTGCTACTATTCAGCCGAGGTGATAACTGTGGCAGCAATAAATGAGAAGGCGAGTCATCAAAGCGGAGGACCCCAAATCCAGCGTCCGATGGGCGGAGACACTGGCTGGGGAAGTCTGGACCGAAAATGGGAACTAGTTTGTATCTAATGTAGAAGCAAAAACGCAAAGCCAACTTTCTACATAAATGGAATGGCACCCAGGTGCCCTGGATTTTCAAAAACCCGCCACGAACCCTCTTGATAAATGGATGAAGAGATTTTGGAGTCAGCTCCAAAAGCTTAACGATATCGGCCTTGGAATTTGACTTCACATGAACCACACCATCACTATTTTTCTGAAGAGCTCTTTCCTGAAGAGCTGCTCTCCAAAGGCCAGTCAAATGAACATAACCGGTGTCGTGGTCCCAAATAACCCAGTGCGCCCCCACACCATACTCATATACCATAAGATGCGACTTCAGAGGGTCCAATGCCAGAGCTGTGTACTTCTTAGTTACTATCGAAGGATAGATTGAAGTTTTGAGAAGATGGAGCTCCTCAGGAGGAATGACATTGGGTGGCAGGTCTGGAATGGCAATCGGAAAATTCACAGTAGGATCATTGATGATCAGGGCCGCGGTTTCATGGCGATGTGAAGTAAGGACGCGCTCTTTGTTTTCGAGCCGAGGTTTTTTCTGACGCTGGCGTTGCCTACCTGGTGGTTTGGCAAAGCGAAATCCGTCAGTCATGGTCCTTGGGGCATTCTGGATGGTCTCTGCCAGCAGGACCAGCTGCAAAGGATAGAAACGGCCAGTTGCGGGAGGCGAGTAAATCTTCTGGGGGATCCCGGCTGTGTTCGGAAACCACATCTGACTCTTCGGAGGTAGAACGATGGGATTCTGGTTATTCAACAGCGTGGTCAAATCGGAAATCGAAGGTAGCCGAACTAGATTGGGTGACATCGAGCAACTGAGTAGTAGGATTATGGGCGATAAGAAATCAACCTTAAAACTTAACAATTCTGATCTAACCGGAAGAAGACGGTGAATCCGGAAATAGCAAACTGGAAACGGAGATC
The DNA here is from genome assembly GCA_030566995.1 of Sungouiella tsuchiyae. Taxonomy (NCBI): domain Eukaryota; kingdom Fungi; phylum Ascomycota; class Pichiomycetes; order Serinales; family Metschnikowiaceae; genus Sungouiella; species Sungouiella tsuchiyae. The sequence goes on along the minus strand of JAJLRO010000034.1, from coordinate 103,859 downwards.
AACAGCGAAGACGAGGCAAGCAAGAGTTGCAACGAGAGAACCTCCGTCAGCCTCAGAAAATCGAACAGAAAATGGCGAGTAACGGAATCACTAACTTTCAAAGGTTAAGCTTGGAACGATATTAGTAGTATCACTATGAACACAGCTCGAGATTACTTAATGGTCAACTTTTCGCTTGGATTCCCGCTCGCTGGGAAAAGAAGTGGAGGAAGCAAACTGGCAGGAGCTGACTACCAATATAAACTATTGCTAACTTTCGGGCAGGCCGCCGGCGCACCTCCGCATCAAATTCTAGTCACCGCACCACCGGTGCTGCATTTCGTCTATCTGGGTATGATGGGGTGTGCTGCGGTGAAGGAGATTAGGTTAAACTTTCCTTCACGTATCCAATTTCCACCCAAAAAGGTGCTCGATCTTTTCTCCTGCGTATGCAGAAGCCTTTAGTGGCCCAGGGCTCCTCTAGTTGGAATGCAAGATTTTCTGCCAGGCATAGGAGCCAGGCATAGGAGCCATGCATCCTGCGTAAGCTTTGTGTAAACCATGATGACATGTGCGATACAGTGCTTTGATTCCATTGTTGTGCCGACCTGGAATGTCCCCGTGCTGATATCACCGCTTCACTAGGAAGCCCGCGTCTGGCTTGAAGATTTGCTGTTCGAGGGCGGTGTGCGTTGTGTCGTGACCCCGAGCCTCGAGCTTGCTCCTGCCCACAAATATTATTGCTCTCCTACGGCATCCGGCATATAATTTATCTCGAGAGAATTGCCCCGATCCGTAAGAGGCTAGCGGGGCTGCGTGCATGGCCGTACTCAATTGCAGCCTGTGTGGATTGTCGATCTTTTTTTTTTTTTTGTCAGTTTTTTCTGTTTTCCGATATTTTCTATCCCTTGGAGCCGAAGCAACCGAGCTCTGGAATTCGTATATGCGGATATGTTGACCCTTACATAACTTCGAGTTTAGCCTGCCTATGTTCAATTATTCTGCGTCATCTAGCCCCGACGTTCCACGCTACATGTTCTCTATTTCCCCATCTGCTTGCTAGTTGAGGAGTCCATATACGATCGTAACGCTAAAAATATAACGGGACTGCATGTATCGTTTCCGTAAGTTACGCGAAAGGATGAAGTGCTTGGATGAACATCGTGAATGCCTCGAGAGCTACGGGACTTTACACTTTTTTTTTTTTTTTTGCTTTTCTTTCTGTTGATCGTCATCTTGATAGGGTTCTGCAGTGCCGCAGGTGGTCTTGTGGCTGTAGACTTCCATTTTGCCTACTTCACCGCCGGAATGGCACCGGCAGTGGACATACCTTGGAGGATCGTTTCCGACGTAAAATTATGACGTGTGTCACTTACATGCTACATTGTGAACGGTAAACAACGTTTATTGTTCGATCTTGACATTTGGTGATTCTTTGAAGTGTAAGGAACTGTTAAAGATTTTGCGATCGGCAAAAAATTCCGCTCGTGATCTCCAAAGCCCGCGCATTTAGACTTTACATGCGAGTAGAAATTTCCTAATCTGGATTCACTTTTCGTGCCCGAAGAAATCGTAATCGAGAATCCAGCAATTAAACTTTGGACGGCCAAGACGATTGCATGACAACCCAAAAAATAATTTTTAGGGCGAAGATATGGGCAACCGTCCAGAAAGCCGTGAATGTTCTGATTCGATGATTACATGGAAACACATGAGGTGCTTCTCTCAGTGTTATTTTCCACTTCTCTGTGACTCTTACCGAAAGGAAATCAAAGCATATACCAGTCTTTGAGGAGCCAAGAAGAGCGGATTTCCGGCAGATTCAAGTTTGCAACCTCCCAAATGGACATCAAAATGACCATGGTCTACAATCCTGCGACTCCACAGCAATAGTGAAATGAATTTACTCGGCTATCTAAAGAACATGGCAAAGTTCGACACAGATGCAATCACATACCATAGGGAATGAGTGGCAAAATTAGACAGATGCCTTCAACTTGTCAGCCACAGCGTCCAAGAACTCGGTGGTGGTGACGTACGACTCACGATCGGTCTTGCCACAGGCCAAAGCTAAATCCTTCGTCATAATTCCGTCCTGCTGGACAGTATCCACAGTAGCCTTCTCCAAGGTGGTAGCAAAATCCACCACATCGCTGGTGCTGTCCAATCTACCTCTCTGAGCAATACCACGAGTCCAGGCGAAAATGGAAGCAATGGAGTTGGTGGAGGTTTCCTTGCCCTGCTGGTGCTGTCTGAAATGTCTAGTGACAGTACCGTGGGCTGCCTCACTCTCGTAGGCCTTTCCATCTGGAGTCATCAAGGCAGAGGTCATAAGTCCCAACGAACCGAATCCCTGGGCAACAATGTCAGACTGCACGTCACCGTCGTAGTTCTTCAACGCCATGACGAAACCTCCCTTGGACTTGATCATTTGAGCGACCATGTCATCGATCAATCTGTGCTCGTACCATAAGTTCTTTTCGGCGAACTGAGATGCATACTCTTTCTCGTAAATCTCCTGGAAAATGTCCTTGAAACGTCCATCGTACTTCTTCAAGATGGTATTCTTGGTGGACAAGTACAATGGCAAGTTCTGGCTCAACGCCATCTTAAAGGAAGAGTGGGCGAACCCAATGATGGACTCGTCGGTGTTATACATGGCCAACCCGACTCCACGGTCCTTGTAGTCATACACAGTTCTGGTCACTGGGGCACCGCCGTTCTTTGGAGTGAACACAAGCTCCAATTTGCCTGGTTCTTCGATAACCAAATCGGTGGCCTTGTACTGGTCACCGTGAGCGTGTCTGCCGATGACAATTGGCTTTTCCCAGCCGGGAATTAATCTTGGGATTCTTGGGATGATGATGGACTCTCTGAAAACAGTACCGCCCAAAATGTTTCTGATAGTACCGTTTGGCGACAACCACATCTTCTTCAAGTGGAATTCGGCAACTCTACCTTCATCTGGGGTGATGGTAGCACACTTAACTCCGACACCGTATTCCTTGATAGCGTTGGCAGCATCAACGGTGATCTGGTCGTCGGTTTTGTCTCTGGCCTCGATTCCCAAGTCGTAGTACTTCAAGTCCACGTCCAAGTAGGGGTTAATCAACTTGTCTTTGATTCTGGCCCAGATAATTCTGGTCATTTCGTCACCGTCCATCTCGACGATGGGGTTCTTGACCTTGATTTTGTCGAGGGACATGGCACTAGACGAGAAAAGGCGGCCAGAGGACTGGCGGGCGAACGAAGCTCTCAACATGATTATCTGGCTTTGGAAGAGGTGACTTTCGTAGGTAATGCTCGGAAAATTTTTGGGCCGGCATACGACACCCAGGCCCGGTTTCGGCGACGATGAGTCAAAGCGCGATAAGTATGGCCAGTGGAAATCATCGGCTGTAAGCGACTTAAGTCGAGGAGATGCAGATGGAAATTCAATGGATCCATGATATATTGTAAAGTGGAATTGTAATTCACATCTACTGAGAATAAATGCAACCACGAGCGGAATCTGATGAATAGGATCCAATACTGTATCGAAGGTGATGGTACGGCCATATCATTTCTGGATGGATATTTGACCAGACAACCGTCTATACATGCGTTAGGACGCAACGGACAATGCCTTCCTGATCAATGCGTTATCCAATAGACTGTCCCGCGCAGATTGAACTACGGTACATAGTGGAGGAAAAAAGAAGCCAAAACGAACTTTTAAACTCGAATAAGAGGTCTCGCATTCCCCAGTTTTAATCAGTGGCGCAGTTCACATTGTCCGGCCTATGGAAATTTCACGTAATGGTTCATCAAACAGAATTGGTAGCTCACATTGTCTCGAACAAAACGGTATTAGCAACGAGTGCAGTACGGGCAGGCTAAGCGGCTATTCTTGCATGTCGATCGACACACAATACTAATCGGTCCTCGACGTGAATGCCCGCGGCGGACAGTGCATTATGTCTCACAGAAGAATAACGGGGTCTGCACTTTTATAACGTTTACGTCATCAACGCTACTGATCGAAGTTTTCTCCATTGCCAGAATCTTGAACCCTTATACTTCAACCGTCATACTTGATTTGCTGTTACCAACTGCATTTCAGTCCGTCCGCTATAGCCGCCAATCTGTATCCGTCTGTGCTGTCTGCAGGAGATATGAAATTCAAACTACGGCCATTTCTGGCAAGCTCAGTCTACCCTTTTACTCTCCTCCACAAACCCTATGTTTGGGAGAATATAGAAAGCTGCATCCGATGAAATACCATTGCTCTAGTCCTGTGGCGGATCCTGTTTGGAGCTACCACGCCCTCTGCCCGATCTAGCTGCGCGGCGGCAATGTTTAGCGATTGACGCACATATCACTGCAAGTCTGAATATCATAAAGAGATGGTTCAGAGATGGTCAAGAGATGATCAAGAGATAGTCAGTGAGGCATACCTACGGTGGACTTGACTGCACTTTATTCCCTAGTGGCACCATCAAACCTTTGTCCGCGCACTTCCTAGACCTTGCCTCAGCTTTTTTGGATTGGTGAATGGACGATCTTATCTCCTTCGTCGTCTCCTACCTTGCATATAAAAATTCCCACTTACAGACTACTTACAGGAACCCTTCCCTACCCGCTCCATTCCTGCTTTATCTTGAGTGATGTAATCGACAAACATCCGGGCTCTAAATCGGCCAAAGCTACTACCGTAAGCTGTTAGTCCCATTTCGAAGTTGGCTGTGAGTTGTGAGATTATCCAATTACCAGGACTTTTGAGCAGGTTGCTACCTCCAAATAGCCAGTAGTATGCGGCCCTCCTGGGGTTGCTCATACAGTTCAAGATGTTTGCCTATATACAACCATAGCACCAATGCATGCCATAAAGTTTTCAAAGCCAGTGGGGGTATTTGACGGAAAGCGGCGAGGCTCTGAGAATCCAGAACAATGCCCAGCAAAGCAATTGATGGATCTTCTAAGTACCAGCATACGGTCTGGACCCGGGGCGAAGCAAACAGGGGCGCTTTTTTTTTCTTTTTGTTGCCTGAGGCTGATATTGACGTACGCACGGCTTTATGTCGTGGAGGACTAGCTTATATGCATACTGAAGCTCACAGAACGAACTTTATGTAAACCACTCATATACGGTGTGCCGATGCCCGAAAGCATGTGACATAATACACGTGACTACAGACATCTATTCAACTCCCGGTCACTGAGCATACCATCATATTATCATCAGTTCTCTTCTTGTACCGTAGAAAAGCCATCAAAGAACCGTAAATGGATACCGAAGAGGAGTTCAGTGCGGCATATTTCCAGCACCTCCTCAACTCGCTCACTCTCAACTCGAGGGCTTTGATAACCGAGCTCACCGGATTGGCAGAAAAATACATCGACGATGCCTCCACCATCGTTGCTCTAACCGAGGACCGAATTGGCAAGATTCTACCCAAGTATAAGCTCTACAGTTTCTACTTGATGGATTCGATTGTCAAGAACATCGGCAATCCTTACAATTTGATGTTTGCCAATAACCTATACAAGAACTTTACCGAGACATACTTGATTGTGACCGACACCATGACGAGACAGAACTTGATTAATTTATTCAAAACGTGGCTCACCGGAAAGACTAGTGCCGGGCTGGATCTTTTTCCTCACGAGGTTCTAAAGAGAATTGAGGAGTTTATCATTAAGGCTATTTCACTAACATCGGCACCAACAGAACAGGTCAGAATTACCCGTGACACTTTGCTTCGAGAAGGTAACTACTTGCTACAATATGTCATTGCATTGGACGACGGACTCGAGAAATATTTTCTGGGCCTTGTCACAAATAATGAAGAGAAGGCTGTAGTTGGCAGATTACATCATGTCCGTAACAATGTCATTTACGAGATCAACACCATCAGTGAAAGCGTGATGGTGGACCCAAAACCAGACTTTGAACAGCACAAGGAACAATATGCAATGGATCTCCAGAGAATACGACGGACTCTCGACGATCAAAGCTTCCAGCAACAAGAAATAATCAAAAGAAAGAGTATTGTTACTGAAGTGCAGATTCCAGCCACATCCAATGATGTGAACATTGAAATCAACTTGAAACCGAAAGGTGCAAATGTTCTGATGCTACTTGGAGACACAATTGATGATGTTTTCGAGTCATTTGTTTCCCACTGGGGCAAAACCATCGTGGACGAGGTTAAACCTCAGCCAATACCTGTACCTTCGACACCCGGAAAAGTGCAGTCACCAGAGGCTCAAGAATCCTTGGCAGGAAGTCTAGGCTTGAACATTGCATCTTTCAACTTCCAGAATACTCTAATGGGCAGCCCTAAAAACGAACTCACGCACATCGCTACGACCACCACTCTTACAGACGAAGAAGGCGATGAAGACGGTTATGATCCTGAGGTTTCAATGCTTCAAGGCGATACGACCGAGACACCAAGAATTATTCCTACCAGTGCAGCAGCCGGTGCAGCTTTCAAGGGAAAGTCAAGCTTAAAGCGGCCTGCTCCTGACGTGGAGAAGGCAGTGAAGAGAGTGCGGTTCGACGTGTAGGTGGACAGCCGATGAGGCAGGTGAAGCAATGGGGGAGGTTGAACCAGTTTGCATTGTAATCATAGATAAGGAAGAGGAAGACATTAGGAGGAAAGACATTGAGTGGAACACTTGAAACGAAAGACATTCAAAGGAACTGCGTTCGCGTTTAATCTAAAGAGCGAAAACTCAGTGCCACGATAATTGGGTACGGTGAGTCGTCAGTGTAGATTTAACTATGTGGTACGAGAAAGTGATTATTATGAATGGTAAGTAACATCATCCCTATTATGCTTCAAAGGATGCAACGTATTTCAGCAGTCGGACAGACAATCGACTTCTGTCAGTGTCCCATAAGATGACTATAAAATAGCCAGGGCTACAGAAGGATGTTGATATTATCAAACATTGCAAGCTAGAAGTTCAAATGCCAATTATGTACCATTACTGGAACTGTTGTCAAAGAGAGAGTTCATTAGTGGACTACATGGTTCTCGTAACTTGACAATAATGATACAAAGTGAAACACTTCATCCATTGGCATCGAAGTCACGGGCACTCATATTAATAAAACACAGTGTTCGTCGTACCCGTGAATCCGTTCTTTACAGCATCTCTGATACAATTTGTATTCCTATGAATAAATGTTAATGCAAAGTGACCAAGCAGCAGCAAACCCTTTAGATGTTGCCGGCTTTCTTCATGTGCAAGTAAGAAGCCAAGAATGGGAAGCCAAAGAAGAAACCCATGACGCCCCACCAGCCAAAACCGAATGGAATGAACTTGGTCTTGACCTTGAATGGCAAGTTGGAGTAGATACCCTCCTTTGGAGTGCCATAGATGTTGCCCAGCAACACTCTGGAAGAGGTCTGGAAGTTTCTGGAGGCTCTGGAGGCTCTAGCGGTTCTCAATCCGAGTCTGGCAATCATGTTGAACGGGGATACCTGGTTAAGTTGATTTTTTCCTGACTTGAGTGGAGCCATGTCGCAGGGCACCCGTGCCTCCCGCACCACCCGTATTCGCGTCCGCTCATTGGCTTACCGTAGAAATTGTCTCACCATTTCGCCTGTAGATAATAGTGCAACTGAGAGGAAAAAATCACCACTAACCTACTTATCACAACCATATCCGCAATGTCTTCCATCGCTCCAATCACTGGCATGTTGAAGAAGAAGATCATCACCGACCTCTCCATCGGCTTCGGCGTTGGATTTGTCATGGCTGGTCTTTACTGGCAGTACGAGCACAAGCCTTTGGTTGAGAAGAGAGACGCCTTCTACGCCAAGTTGAAGGCTGAGAAGGAGGCCGAGGACTCCGTTTAAGCGGGAACCTCTCGTTAATATTTTTGCATATTCGCTCAATACAACAATTCATTGGCTGGTGTAGTCCCGCAGATGCACGATACTTAAATTATTCCTATTCAATTGAACTCATGCAATTGAGGAGCTTGCGGTTGTTCACCAATCCGCTGGTGACTACCAAAAGCGTCTTGTTTTTGCTCCGGAGTCGTCTCTGCAAGTGCTGGAACACGCTTATCTCCGAGCGAGAAATGCCTCCTATAAGCACAACAATCACATACTCTGGTTTAAGCCCCGTAGTCTGGAGCGTCTTGCGGTCGTCCAGATCGTCACACAAGTTCTCGTCGATAGTCTGGCCCTTGATCATTGTGTCCAAATTGAGCTTCTTCCAATTGGGTCTGCGGTAGATGTTATTGACCGGAGAGTACGTCAAAAACTCCCGGAAGTAGAGCGACTCCACGATACGGTTGGTGAGCGGAACGGTGTTAGATGCGAGAGTGAAGTTGGGTAGCGCATAATCGTCGATGCTCTTTGCAATCACTTGGTTATCATCTGGTGGGTGCAAATTCCACATTTTGCTGATAAGCGTATATGTATACATGCTCTTGTATACATCCTGGCCGCCGGTGAGTCCCAAAAGTGACAAATCATCGTATTTTCTCTCTTCATTGACTGCTCCCGGAGCTGGCGTCGCTGCTTCTGTCGAGGTGGTGACTGTTTCTGTACGGCCAAACTGGAAGTTAGCGAGAAACGAGCTATTTTCATTGACTCGAATAAGCTTGTACTCTGTCAAATTCTTCAATGTGAGTGCTGACTCCAACCCATAATTCACGATGATTTCCAGTTCAAGTCTGTCATAATCGCTTTGGAATATTCCGTCACTCGACAACGAAACGAGAACAGCCAACGTGGCCACTCTCTCAAACGATGAGTATTCGTTGAGTAGCTGGAAGATGCTACCAATCCGCGTCTTATAGTCGTTATCGAACAAGGTGTTCTGGATGGCGAGCCACTCCTTGGCTATATCGTACTTTTCGTCTCCGGACTTGTTAGAATCAAATTTGCCAAATGCTAGGTCGACAAGATCAATGTACTTTTCGAATTCCTTGTTTCGCGCATCAAGGGCACTGACGTCGTTGAGGTAGGCCTTGAGGTCGGACGTTTGAGTGGTCTTGTTGTTTTTTTGTTCGAGTATATCTCTTTCTTGGCGTAGGGCTCTTGCGGCGTCCCTGAGTAGCGAATCGATCGACGAAACGTTGATATCTTTTAGCATATTGTATGTTTCATCCTGAAGCTTCACCCCATTAGTCAATTCGTTGTTGTACTCATCTTTGGTACCAATTATATCATCTAGAAAGCCCAGGCAATTGGTGGGGCTCAATAAGAGCGGGAAATAGTCTAAGTTTCGCTCCAACACCACAAGATCCGTATTGCCTCGGAGAGCATCTGAGTAAAATTCCTGCTCGCCGCTATTAAGGGCCCTTGAAAGCATTTCGGGAATCTTACCATCAAGAAGGTTCTTCAATAGCAAACTGGAGTGGTCGCCCTTCGCAAATGCATTCTTTAGCTTGAAAATGTTGTCCTGGGTCGTTGAATACCTCAAAATATCGACAACAGCTTCGGAAAGCTGGGAGATTTGCTCCAACGGGTTTTTGAAGTACAGCTGTAAGCCGCCGTCTTCAATATCGATAGAGAATACGAAGTCCTGGATGCATGTGGGGTAGGTCTTCCACTTCATTAGCAGTATATGACTGGGAGTGTCAAATACTGTCAGATCTTGGTCAATCAGGGCGATTTTTTCGAGCAGCACATTATCTCTCAAGAGCCGCTTCGAGATTTCGTAATGGAATGAGCGGTTTAAATCCTTGACAATAAGAGTTATCTGAGATTTGTGTCTGATCTTGTTCCATAGAGTAATCAACAATTGAAGATCAAGTTCATGCGAGCGAATGAGAATGATCAAGTTATAGGATTCAACAATGGAGTTAAGATCCTGAGATTCTGCAAGAGTGTCAAGCCAGAGAATCTTGTCAAAGTTTCCGGCAGCCTTTAGGGCCAGAAACGGTGTGAGGTAATTGAGAAGCGGAGAAAGCTCTTTGGATGGCACGAACAAATTATTAGAAGAACTAACACTTTTCAAGACCCCAAGCAAGTTCTTGGCCGAGACAGTATTGAGTTTCTTGCCCAATTCTGCTTGCAACATGGTCGTTGGCTGGTATTCGGTGCTTGTAACTTTTGGTGATAGAGGTGCCTGCAGTATGGATTTTGGTGGGTGACGGAAATCAAGCTACATAGTAGAGGCAAATTGAACGAAAAGTTTAAGGAAATCCCAAAATGATTTAATTTTCTCTGGATCGATCTAAAAATAAACGCATGCGTATATTGTGCTCATTTCTCAGAGCTTTGGCTCCAACAACCCATTCAAATGCACTAGTCCCTCCTGGAGGATCGTAGCAATGTGCTGGCCATCCGAATTGTACATCTCAGCCTCCAAAAGAGCCCTGTTGTTCACAAAGCGAACTACCCGGAAGGCAAACCCAATCCATTGCGTGCAATCGAACTCAGTGTCGTGAAAGTACATTTGGTGATCCAAAGAAACGGAGAAGTAGGGGATCGAATACTTCAAGTCGGTATTAGGGACTCGGAAGACTCGAGCAAGTCTCGTCAAAAAGACAGCGTCACTTATTACGACTGCAGCCACAAATTGCAAGTTTGGATCCTCCAACTTCATGGTGCCATCGCCAATGCGGGCCAAGTATGACATTCTTCTGTCGGTAATAGGAAGGTCGTCCTCGTACTCAGTGTCTTTGAGAGTGAGAAGCTGGCGAGGAAATAAATGGTCGAGAAACAAGTTACTGTCTTCCTTTCCATGGACAAGATTATTTTGGTTGGACTCCTTAAGCCAGTCAGGGTAAGGAGTCAGAAAATAGAAGGGTTTTTGTATCAAGTTGTCATCTTCATCTTCCTCTTCGTCTTCGTTTGCTCCTCCTCGTATTGATTTCTTTTCCAAGTACTTTTCGTGGTCGATCTCTGCCTGTTTAAGCGAATTATTCTTCGTAAACGAGATCTCTGCCACATATTTGACATTGCCATCCTGCAAACCCCGAATAGTCCTACTGCAAAAGTTCTTTCCGTTGGAATTCTCGTCGACTTCCCATGTAAGAGGAATCAGATCCCCAACAGCTTTGACGAATAGCGAATGGTATGAGTTGGGCGAAAACCCAGCTGGGACCGTCTTCAACCCCACAAGAAGCGCCTGGCCAGCAATATTTCCTCCATATGCTCCACGAGTTTTAGGGCTTGGTTTTGTAAGAGGGAGGTTACCTCCGAAGGTATTTGGACCGGATTTCTTCACCTCAAATGCTTCACCAAATGTGGCCATAGTGATGAAAGCTTTCAAACAGGCAATATCGAGTTTCGTGAATGACTACAATCCAAGAAATCAAGATTCTGATTTTGCTTCCGTATTAGGAATCTACTGGTTTATATGTTAACAATGCCCCACACTTATCGGCCCAATATCATGTGAAGCCGGTCCTGCAGAAAGTATGTGGCCCATATCACCACGTTAGTTAGTGATGTCCACGGCTGGACAAGAGTGGAAGCGGGGGCATTGGGTCAATCCTCTGAAATACGAGCAGAGCATGGCTTTTCTACACTACCCTGGATTTGCTTTGTTTGGTAAGATCCCATTATCGGCGTTTACGAGATTCCGGCACACAAGCTCGGTAATAGATGTGGAGCTTGAGCCGATGATGCACGATGAGAACTGGAACCAACGAACAAAGTTGAAAAAACGTATGACAATACGGTAGTTTATTCCTCTAATCCTGAAAGTGGAGAAATGGCTAAAATAAATCAAACACCCATGTACGTATCTCTATTCCAACCTAATAAATACTAGAGCTTGTAGGATCCGCCCGACGTCTTGTGGACAACACGCAACGGCATGAACACAAGTGCCTCCTGCTGCACCGTAGCAACAAGTTTCTTCTCCTTGGTAAAGAACCGGGCCGTCACAAGAACGCGGTCGTTGCTCAAGCGTGAGAACACATAATCTATGAACATCCACTCCGAAGGATCGAAGTCAACGTCGTGGAAGTAAACAGTGTGGTCCAATGACACACGAAAGTACTTAGTTGCGTCGCGGTCGGTCATACCGAGATTGACTGCTCTGCCCATCGTGGACAAATAGAAGGAATCCGTGAGGAAAGCCAAGTCGAGGATGCGAGCTTTGACGATGTCCTTTGCGTTGCTCACGTCGTCGGTCACCCTGCCAAAAAGCGCCAATTCCTTGCGTCCAGGCTCAATGTGGCTGTCGGAGTTGTAAAGGAATGTTTCCGGAGGCATCGCATGGACCAAGTTGTTGTTTGTGTGTTCCAACTGAGGAAGTGTGTCGATCTTATCGATATACTTGTCGAAGAGCTCATTGGGGCTGCGCAGGAACTCAAACGGCACCTTGGTGCGCTCGTGGTGCTGCTGTTCTTCGGACAACTTAGCAAAGTGCTCTTTCCTGGCGGCAATCGAGTTGTTTCTAGTGAATGACGCATTAAGTATGAAGCAGAGTTGGTTCGTGTGCAGCTGGTAGCATTTCACGAGCCGTGAGCAGAAATTGCGTCCGTCAGACATGGCCTCGACCTCGTATCGCATGACCGAGTCTCCCAGACCAGCCTTCAAGAAATAGGCATGTAGAGAGTGAGGATGAAACTGCTTATCATCAACAGTTTCCCATGCTGCCAGGAGTGACTGCGCCACAATTTCGCCGCCGTAAGTTCCTCTGGATTCTGACGAGAATGATTCGAGCGGGTACTTGCCCACAAACTCCGTGGCGCTTTTTTTAATTAAGGAAAACTTCTTCTCCATTCGAGATTGGTGAGGTATGGTAGTCATACTCAGGGCCATGATCAGAAGGAAGGATTGTGGGAGGAGAAAAAGAAGAAAACAGTACTCCGAGAAAGAAAACGGTACACTCTGGAAAAAAAAGATGTTCTTGGCTTGTGGATATCGTCAAATAAATATATGTGATGACTGGCTGCCTGTGTAACCGGTAGACATCCGAGGTAGCTTACGCACAAGATGGCGGTATCCACAGGATGTTGATAATTCCAATATTCACAGGCTCGTGTTGGTCCTCGGAAATAGAAATTGTCCGATGAAAAAAGAAAAGATAAAGAAATGAAAGCTTTGCATCTGATACTGCTTAATAGTATTTTCCGTTAATTTATTTTCATTTGTGGTTTTAGTGAATTCGAAGGGAATAAGAGAACACGATTATGGGGCAACAAAGTCAGCGACAAGAAAAAATCGAAAAAAGAAAAACAAAAGAAAAAGGAAGTAGAGTATTTACCAACAACTTACTCGGTAATGTGAATGATTTGCAGAACCAGGATCTACGATTTTTGCTACCACACCTTCCTGATCGAACCCAACACTACTGTACGATGCCAAGAAGTTTCGGTTTCTTCAAGCAAGACCTTAGAGATAAACAATCCTTCCTAAACTACCTTTTCTACCTCGCCCTCTACAAACTGGCAGACACTTTGCCGTGGGCAAGGTCTGGAACTCCAGCATGTAAGTACGTCAAACCTTCCTGAGCAAAAGTAGCCACACAATGGCCCTCAGCATTGTAGAAGAACCCTCTTACCAACGTGCGGTGGTTCCGGCTGATCTTATACTGATAAGCCACTGTCAACCAGTCTTTCACTGGGTTGAAACTCTCGAAATCGTCCGTGTGGAAGTAAAGATGGTGGTCGAGTGACATGGCCTCGTAGTGGAAAATATGCAAAGCATTCAAGGAAAAGTCTATGAATTGTCGGGCATCCTTTCCCTCGTCATATTCTTGGAGAGCGTTATCCACTGTGGGATTCCAGTTTAAGTGCAATGTTCTGGCAAGGGTGGTGAGAATGGCTGAGTCGGAGAGCTCGCCCAATGCCACGTAATTGAACTTGGGATCACTCAACAGCTGCTTTCCCGGCTGGTAGAGTTTGCTCCATATAGTGGTCCACCGCTCGGAAGGGCGCTGGCTCGCTTCCTCGGGACACTTTTTGTAGTCCAAGAACTCCTCAGAGAATGCGTTTTGGCAGAAATCCGTGTGGATCAGCTGGTCGAGAAGATTTGGGTCGGAATACTTTTTCTGGAGCGGAGGAGGCGCCACCATCAAGTTCAAGTCTCCTGAAGTGACTTTGGTGCCCTTTTTCACCAAGGAACAAAGGGCAGTGAAAACAACCTTTTTCTTCTGCAAGACTTTGACCAGCCTCATGGTATAGTTATGTCCGTCGTGCAATTTTGTGACCTCATAGAGACATTTCACTTTGGCGTTGCCTGGCCGGAGAAAATGAGAGTGGAAGCTATGAGGCACAAATCCTGGGGCAGACTCGATAAATACTAAAAGCGTCTGGGCAATCAAATGACCGCCGTAAACGCCTCGAGCTCCCAAAACTGGGAGCCGCAATGGATATTTGCCTTCCCATGTGTTCTCGTCGATTTGGACGACGTCTAGAGCGTCTTCGAAATTGCCAGGATTTTTGCCGTGGCCCAGGCCAGAAATTCTGGGTACTTTCAGCATGATTCGATTGGGATAAATAGTCCAGTAGAGATGTCGGATTTGCACTAGCAGATGCAGTGGATTGAATGGTAGAAGAAATCCCTCTTGAGATTATTATTGTTAGAAAGTTGTATCCGAAAGAGTGGGTACTTATCCGAGGGAAGATACTTAACCTTTGTGCAGTGGGTGCAAAATCCCCCGCAAAAAGGCACATGCAAGTGCGAGCAGCTGGAAAAGGAAAATAAATGAAGGTACATGAGTCGCGGAAAAAAAGTAGAGAATGACTTACTTTGTTGAGCCTGTCACATGCGGAGAGGGCATCTTGGGGTTACGTGGTTGATTCTTAAAGGTTAGACTATTGTGGATCTCGTACTTATTACGTCTGCAATTTTGTGTAACCTACGAAGCCTGTTGCAGAACAGTGACTAACAGCATGTAATTTTTTTCTACTAGCTGTCACGCAAGCATTTCTTTGTAAATTAAATTATATGTGTTTGTATATGAAATTGTATGCGTTTTTGAATGAAGTATGACATGGTGGGCCGTGCAATTATTCTATATAAAACTGTCGTTATCAATTGGCATTAAACTTCATGAGAATCATCACTATTACATCGTTCTCATATCTTGACGCCGTGGTCCCGAATGAATGAGCCTCCGTGTAGGAAGCATATTAACCAAAGCGATTGCTGCATCCTCGTCGTGCTGCGGCCTAACTTCCCGGTGGTCATACTTCTGAAATTCATTAAGTTGATGGTACTTGGGTACCTTGAGTGGCTGGGACCCACTTGATTCAAATAATCTCTCTTTGATCACCAAGTCTGCCTTCGACTCCTCGTCGTCCTCTCCAAAGTTGATCTTCTTGAGCCCAATCAACTGTCTCTGTCTGTTGGTCAAAGGCAAATCAGCACACTGGTCCTGCGGCCTCAAGAGCTGGATAGTGCCCAAAATGACTTGCAAAATGAATATCCACTGGAAATGGTGGACGTAAACAGCACACTGCAGTAGAATTCCTAGCGTGGCCTGGACGAATTGCAGCCGTTCAAACTGTAACCACGCATCGTTTCGATAAAGTCTGTTCTCGTCGTAGAACTTGAGTTGATAAAGCTTGTAGAAAAATGCAGCGAAAAGAAGAGCCAAATGGAAACAACAAAAGCGCAAAATATTTCTCCAAACACCCTTGAAGATCTTCTCTTTGTTAACCTGTCTTCTAAGCGCCTCGATTACCGCTGGACTGGTCCATTCTCCTGTTGGAGAGGATTCGATGTCGTCATTGTCATCGCTCAAGTCTTCATAGTCCAAATTTGCATTTCTCTGTTCAAAATTTTGTGACACTATGATCGGATTCCTGCCGCTCTGCTGCAATGGAGGAGGAATAAATGACTTGGAGAGGATGGGTCCTTCGAAGGACATTGGCTTGTAAAATACGGCGCCATTTGCCTTGGACTCCGCCTCTTTGTTAAAAAGATTACTCGCGTTTCCAGAGGTGTGGTTCTCGTCCAAATGTACGGGAAGCTCTGACCGGAGAATGCCTGTAGAAGTGAAAGATGAATTGCCCATACTCGTGGTATCTGAGATGAGTTTGTAGAGCTGTGATCTCTGGTGCTCGGAAGTCGAGGATGCAGATTCCGAAGACTTCGACGTCAAACTCGAAAACGGACTCTCTGTTTCGTGGCGACGAGGTTCCTCGGGGGTTGGATGTAGAATATCATTTCTGAAGTCGTTTATGCTAGAATGGGGAAGTTTCTTGAGCGGCGTGGAAAATTGCTCTATTGTGGACGTGGCATCGGCGGCAAACGACGGATCATCCGAGAAAAACTGGTTGGGTATCGACGTTTTGAACATGTCTGTGTTTTTTTTATAGATGAATTGAAATGTTGATGTCTGGTTCTTCGAACAAGGTGCAGGACTATAGATGGGAAAGTGCTAGTCCGTTAAGAACAAGAAGATTACATCTAATCTGGAGATTCAAAAAAAAAGGGAATTACATAGTAAGTCAATCACTTTCAACTATTATGCCTGCCCACTATAAATCCGTATCTTCCGTAAAACCGGCCGGCACACCGTAGTCCACCTCCACTAACGTAGGTCTTCCATGCGCACATTGAAGAGGTAGAACACATCGGGCCAAACTCACCACCAAATACTCCATTTCGGCCGCCACGAGCGTGTCGCCAAACTTTATACTCAGCCTGCAAGCCTGAGAGATGAAGGATTCGTAGATCATGGAGGGAACGTTCTTGACCTCCAGGAACCAAGAATCGCTCACACTGATTCGCAGCTTATTTCTGTCCTTCAAGTCATCAACATGTTGAAGGAGAAACTGCTTGAGCGATTTGGGGTCCTTCAAGTTGGCCATCACCAGCGGTAAATGCGTTACACACACAGTATTTTCTTTCACCGTGTAGCGTATTCCGTATTGGAAAAAAGTGTCCGAATAGTGAAGAAGATCCCGAGCATCTTCATTGGACACATTGAACGTGATAAACGTCGTACATTTGACACTCAAGTCACACAGTGGGTCTAAGACGTTACTAATGAACTCCTCAAGCAAGCCTTCAAGCTGGATCCGCTCGTCACATGCATGCTGGTCAATGGCATAGAGACATCCGTTGACTGTGATGAGAATCACCAGTGACAGGATTTGTTTGACCAAGGTGAAGTTTCTTTCAGCCAATTCGGTCATTGAAACCTCTGTCAGGGTGTCTTGGGGAATTGGAGAGCTGCCACCATCTTCATTCACTTTATCTTCGATTGCATTGACTCTGGTCCTCTGACTAGCTGGAGGCGTGTCGTTACGCTGCAAATACCCCACCTTTTCCAAAACAGAGAAAATTGATCTTTTTATGAGGCCAAACATCGTTGATCTGCTTTCCGTGTCCGGTCGCTGTTCTTTTGATCGAATATTGAGATAAATCACGGGGCCCTTGTCAATTGCCTTGTTGACAACACCCCGACGACCAGTGTGAACACGATAGTTTCTGAATATTTTCAATATTTCTGTCCTTTGGCCACGAGTAATTTCGACTCT
Organism: Sungouiella tsuchiyae; assembly: GCA_030566995.1. NCBI lineage: Eukaryota > Fungi > Ascomycota > Pichiomycetes > Serinales > Metschnikowiaceae > Sungouiella > Sungouiella tsuchiyae. The sequence continues at coordinate 86,476 of JAJLRO010000034.1, read as the reverse complement.
TCGTCCATGGAAGAAGATATAAAAGTGAGACATGTAGCTTTCGACACATACAAACCCCTCAGCTTCAAAGTTATCCTCAGACTCTTTAACTGGAATCAAAGAGTCGAGAGGCAATTCAAAAATATCGTGAAATAGCGCTCGGGAGGTCTTATTTCCATCGAGAGAAAGAGTTTTCAGGAATCGACCCTCCGACCGCAAGTATAATTCTACTTTCGTTGACGGGTGTTCATGCAATAGCTCAAAAAGAAGCGGTTTCAATGTCCGCTTGAGCCAGTTGGACTTCAAGCCTTCTTTGAGATACCGGTACCTCACAGGACTTCTGCTAAACAACCTGGTGACCATAACAGTAGTCCCAGATTTTGATATGGGATTGATGTCGAAAAAACTGGAAAGCACCGATACAACATTGTCCAGGACAGCAAGTATCGGAAATGCAAGATTACCAGTGGCTTCTCCTTCCATTTTCGATTCAATCACTGTGGTGGCGCTGCACTCTATGATAGAGTTTAGAGCTTCGCCTCTATGGGCACCATTATCCGAATTCTTGGACGAATGGTATCTCTTATCGAAGTTCGCCAAATCATCTCTGGAAATGCCCCTTCCATCGTCTTCACAGCACACACTAAGTGTGTCCAAATCCACCTTGATTGCGATGGTTGTGCAATCAGCCTCAAGAGCATTTACTAAAAGCTCTTGCACCACGCATTCTACAGAGGTGATTACCACATGAGACCGAAGCTGCACGCTTACCTGATGATCCAATCGGGATATACAGCGCATCCCATCTTCCAGCTGTCCGTTAATGGCTGTCACTGTAAAGAAGAGTTTCTACCCAGCTATCATCGCAACCTGCACATATCCTGGTGATTAGTCGGACGTCTGTCAAGTGATAGTTAGCCAGAAGCTTGAAGGACCACCCTCATGCATGAAGACCATCTCGGGAAGGGGTCCTCGGTCTCTCCTTTGCAGTCGCTTATTGCGGGGTCCGTGTCGGGTGCAGTGGCAAGGTATGTTTGCTTTTCGCAAAAGATGGTCATCATAGATAAGGGTTTTGTGAATAGCCAGAGTGTGTTGACGAGCCTGGGCTGGCAATGAGCTAGTTTTTATTCATAAACATCCAACTTTACCCTGTTTAGCAGTTCACTAACTATTTAGAGCCATCACAGCCCCGTTAGATACCATCAAAATCAGACTTCAACTAGTGCTGCTCCAAGCTGAGTCAGTCACCGCATCCCAATTGGTCACAAACCTCCTACGAACTGAAGGCATTACAGCCCTATGGAAGGGCAATGTCCCTGCCGAAATCCTATACATCATGTACGGAGGTTCGCAATTCACGTCGTATTCTATGTTGAACCAGAGTCTCTTCGATGTTCAGAAAACCATGCATTTCACCCTTCCTAAGCTGCTTCACCTGTTTGTGGTTGGATGTGGGTCGGGAGTTTTCAGCACTTTCATCACATATCCGTTTGATTTGCTTCGAACTCGTCTTGCAGCTAACGAGTCGACCGAGTTCTTGTCGATGTCAACCACTTGCAAAGAGATTCTCCACAAGGACGGTCTCGCTGGTTTTTACGCGGGAATCAAGCCATCGATGTTGTCTATTGTCGCCAATTCTGGTTTCTTCTTCTGCACCTACTCGTTGGCCAGAGACTTCACCACATTCATCGACGAGAAATACCACAGAAAAGTGTGGGGAGTGGAGGCCGTATGTGGATTTGCTGCCGGAGCCGTCTCCAAGGGTATCACCTTCCCATTGGATACGATTAGAAAACGCATGCAGATGGTGCACAATCCCAGCGCATGGGCAATGCTCGTGTCGCACTGGAAACGTCATGGCTTCATTGGCTTCTACCGTGGATTTGGCGTCAGTCTTGTCAAAACAGCGCCAACAAGTGCATTGTCGATTTCTGTCTATGAGTATGCCCTTGATTTTGCACAGCGCGTGTCCAAGACCTTCTGAGCATTGGGTGGGACCTTTAGAAAATGCTAGGAGTTCTGAACACCGCAACCATGTATTTATAACTCGCATGAATGAACGCATCCAGCTCATAAGAAATTCAAGCATCGGAGGACCCTGGCTAAACTGCTTGGCTGTTGAAAAGATAATCATCCTCGTCATCCTCTTCATCCTCGCTGAGAGAACCGTTGGATTCATTTTCCAGTGTGTCATTTTCGCCGTAGTCTAGAAATCGGTTGAACAGACTAGGCAGAATGTACTCCTTGTCTGCCTCCGAAATCGTAGACTCGTTGTTTGTGTGTCCAAACGAGTAATCTGTCGTCCCACTTCCATTGGTTTTTAGAGGAGCTGACTCAGAATTGGCAAGTGCTTCTGGCACATTTCTGTAAAGTGAATTAGAATGAACTGTGGATCGCAGAGCCGTGGTGTCGTTTTGGTGGTGAGATTCTAGTGGGTCTTCCAATGGTCTGTCTTGAGTTCTATTGTTCTCCGGAGCCTCGTCTCCAGTCTGAAGCTGCTTTTTAATGTACAGTGGGAGGTTTTCCCCAACCAAAGAGATTCTTCGTGGAGAATCTAGTTTCCAGTGGGCGGTCCGCTGGTTTGATCCAGATCCATTACTGCCCTTCAAAGCTCCATTTGCCTCTGGCCTCTTAGATGTGTCGGAAGGTCCCAGGTTTCCGTACTCTGTAATCTGGACAATGTTTGTCTGTAAAGCATTTTTCGCTCGATTCACGAGCTTGAACCTGTTGTGGTAGGAGCTGAATTTATCCTTCAACTTGTTTTTCCTCTCCGCCGGCACCGGCGTGTATCCTCTGGCCTCCAAATCAGTAACTTTGGTGACGATATTGACATTGCTCACGGCAGCCTCCGGGGGCTTACTTAGCAGCACCTGGGGAGATCGCAGTGCTCCACTACCCATCCGCATCAAGTCAAAAGACATTCTTCTTTGTGTTTTCGTCAATCTGGGCACCTCTTGCGAGCTTACCTTCAAGTCGTCGACGTAATTGGCTGGTGTTTGCTTCCTAGGAACTCCGGGACCTTCTGGAAGACCAGCATCGTTTTGAGAAATAGAAAAAGAGTCAAATCCTCGTAGATTGAGCCCATTGATGAGATCTTGCACCTCATTGTATAGTGGAGATTTAGTGGAGGTGTGGTGTTGCAACAATGCCATCAATTCTCGGTCCTGCCCGAGACGGGAGGTTTCCACTATATCGTGGAAGATTGTGGAATTCACATCTGCCATAAGGGGTAATTTGAAGGGGACTCAGATAAGTTATTTCGACTATCACTTGGATAAAAGACGACGTGGATAGTTAGAGGTAGGTGAGCATGCAGGTGGCAGCATAAGGAATGTGGAGAGGAGGTGGAGAAGAAAAAATGAAGATTTATAATTGCAAGAAAAGAAAGAAATGTTGACAACTGAAGAAGGGAAAGAAACGTTGACAATTGAAGAGGAGGGATTGGAATAAGTGAAAATGCCTAATTGTTTATTGTTTCTCCTTGCTCATCTTTCGTGGTTGCGAAATCGTGGTGACGACAGCCACAAAAAAACCATTTACACCAGATTCACATACATGCAACATCTATTTATCCAGAAATCAAGTCAGCTTCTAATACAACAATCATGAATATTCCCATCATGAGTACTCGCCAAGAACCTCCTTAAGAATTTCTGGATACCATCGGGCAGCCACATCTTGATGAGACTTGATTCGGTTTCTGAACACAGCATATCCCACCGGATACTTGCTTACATCAGGAACAAACTGAAATCCAATATTGCCCCAATTCAGAAGCTTGGAGTCCCTTTCTTCCTTCATTCTAATCACTTCCTCTGCAATACCAGATACTGTGCTCTTGTGAGAATCCAAATCGATGGTCAGGAAAAACGGAATAGAAAGACGTGTCCCCGAGCCCGCCTCTGGAATAGTCACACGATGAATAGTGGCCTTGCATACTCCATTGGTGATGGCCTCCAACGTCTGGCCGGCATTTACCACCAAAGAATTAGGGATATTATCGACCGAGATCCACTCGCCTTCGAAATTCTGCACTTGCAAAGAGTTTTGGTGTTCAGTTGCCTGGAATATGTACGTCAATAAATCCGAGTCTCTGTGAGGTCCAACACCCTGGCCAGACTGCGGAGAATCCTCAAGTGCCTGAGATTTTGAGCCTTGCAAAGCCAGTGAGTCAGGGTACGCTATCAATTTCATTTTGCACTGCTGGTTCTCCTTGAAATACGAGTTCATGGCATTTTGGTCGAGTCCTATGGCCTCACAAACGAGCTTCCTGAAAGTGGTGCTAAGCTTGGTCATTCTCTCGATATATTGCGTCACCGCTAGCCTGAAGCCAGGAATGGAATTCTCATCAGGCCAGAGATTGGGGCCCTCGATCCGTCTATATATGGGCTCATCGGGGCCTGGACTGGGCAATTCAGTTGCCAAGTCGATCTGCTCTCGCCAATCAGTGTGAGAGGCCGTGATCTCGTTGGCCAATCTTGTGTAACCAAGAAAGTGGGGCGAGTTGATCATTTCACAGGAGCGCTTGACGTCGTCGGGAAGAGCAAAGAAGTCTAGAGTTTGCTGCTTGATATTTGCAAAATCTTGCGGCGACGGGCCATATTGCTCATAGTTAACGAGTAGCAAGAACCCTACATTGATCAAGGCATTGCGGAGATCTGCGAGGAGCTTCGGTTTAGTTTGCGGATCAAAAGCTAGGCTAAGGTCAATGACAGGAATAGAATTGAAAGACATAGTTAGAAGAAGAAATTTAATTAGTGGATGACTGTTCCGAATAGGGCAAGCCACAGTTTTGGATGGTACAATCGTACAGGAAATATTCATATTAGAGACGGAAATTGTAAGGGAAGATAACGGTAAGAGATTTGAAGAGAAAGGAAAGAGAGTTGATAATAACGATAAGTGGTGATATTGAACGGCTATCTTTGAAGGTGTATTTTACTTCTTCCTTATTTTCCTGGTGTGGCTTTGACTTTCTCTAGACGTGGAGCTAAGTGTCTGGGGGTGTTCAGCACTTGGGAATGAGCATGCCAATTCAGGTATTTTTTTGAGTCCAATAGTCTTGCTGCTTGAAGACGAAGCATAGTAGATGACCTTAATAGGACGGGTCTAAGTTTTTTTCTTTCATTTTTTCATAATATATGGAAGGAAGTGTAATGCTTAGGTGCTCGTAGAGTTAAACCGTAATCGTAGATATTTCATAAACTCTGCGATGACGGGAACGATCTCGAAAGCAGCACTATAAGCGAAAACGTCAGCGGAGAAGAACAATAAATGAGAACAAAAACACTGCCTTTTACAGGAAGAACGGCAAGAGTAACACGAATATTGGTAGAAGGATATATCCATAACGTATACGTACCTGCCAATGGGTTCCTGAAAGAATAAAACAGGATGCTTATAGCACTGAATTATTTCGAGGATAATTTAGGAAAGTGTAGACCATCAAGACATCCCCTAGTCTTGGGCCTATCAATGTCGAAGATACGAATCTTATATCCAAAAAGCTCACGTGGTTTCTTCTTCATTTCCTATTAATTCAGGATACATAGCGTAGTTACGTAATGGTCAATATCATGGTTTCAAGCTTCTTGAAATCAACTGTTTTGTTGCACTGAATTTACACACCAGAGCGATTTCCCACTCTCGAGGGAGAGAAAGCGGAATCTAAGTCCAAAATATGCAACGGGAGCTGCTAGATCTTTCTAGCGTTGAAATTGGCAAGGTAGAGACTACTGTGGAAGTTCATTCGAGTCCAATCAGGACTATATTTGTGACTTCGTATCCGTAGATTCTCATACAATTCTATATCCGTTATGCCCCCAACCTACCTTACAATATGTACCAATTCGCTTTCCAGAAGAAATTCTCTGGATCTCTAAAAATATATATTTTTTCTCTTGCATTGCTGCTATTCTCTCCATAGCCTGTATTCTCGTATTTTCCTGTCATTTCCGAATCCGGATCTTCAATTTTAAGGATTTGTAGTCCAAGCCTAGATACGTCATTTCCAAACCAATAGGAGCAACTACCACCTATTCTCCGTCTATGCGTCTGGGCATCAAACATTTCGACAAGACGCACCCGGAACCAAAATAGATGACCGTTATGCACCTTCACTATATAAAGTCTATAAGTATGCCAATTCGCTACGGTAAAGAAGCTCACCAATTGCTCTCATTTCAAAGTAAATCACAATTGTCTATCAGTGATGTCGTCTGATCAAGCTTACTACTCCAAAGGCTTCTCGAGGGAAGTGTCGGACACCCATTCGTGGAGAAGCGTATCCAATTCTGTTCCCTACGTTATTCCATACTTGAAGAAATCAGATAAGTTACTTGACGTCGGGCTGGGCCCCGGTACAATTCTGAGGGATTTCGCCAATTATGTGGGCGAAGTTGTTGGCGTGGAGCCCACCCAGGATTTAGTTGACATTGCATCGAGTCAGCCCGATCTTCCGTCTCTGGTGGGGTTCCAGTTGGCTCTGGTATACAATTTGCCATTTGAAGACAATACTTTCGACGTTGTGCACGCTCTGCAAGTGGTGATTCATCTTGCTGAGCCCGTAAAAGCATTGAAGGAGATGCTTAGGGTGTGTAAGCCCGGAGGCTACGTTCTCCTGAAAGATGCTGATTTGCGGATGATGCTGATATATCCGGAAACGCATGAGAAGGTGATTACCGACTATTTTCAACGGCGGCCACGGGACCTGACCACGCTGGCCATTGGCGGAAGACTGTTGAAGGCCCGGGCTATGGCTGCAGGCTACGAGCCTTCAAAAATCGGATTTTCAGCCCTGGTGTGGACTGTCAGTTCTGACAGTGACCGAGAGCATTGGGCCAACATGTATTGCAAGAGAATCGCCGATTCAAATGAGTTAGATTACGCTGCCAATAAAGAGAGATTAGATGGAGTAATTGAGGCGTTTAGAGCTTGGAAAATGGATCCGGAGGGCGTGATGATGGTGGTCCATGGCGAGTTGGTGTACCAGAAGTAGTCAGAGAATTAGGAGAGCTAGAGTATTGAATGGAATTAGATGAACGAGTTCTCGTGTGTGTGACACACCATAGTTTTTTTTCAGTTTCGTTTCAACTGAAGCAATTTCAAATTTAGTGGAATTATCGAGTTATTCAATAGTTGATCGTAATAAATACGATGGTTAAAGTAATTGACGAATAAACTATAGAAACTTGCAATGAAAACAAAAAGTTAGACAAAAATTCTTTGCTTTCAAGAAACCATCGGCATTTTTAGTTGAAATCAATTTATCGGATACATCGGCCATTGGTTTCTGCCTCCATTTTCCCGACCCTATCTATTCTTTCTGCCCTACCTATTCCGCTTCCCTTGTATTACTGCCCTGCAGAATAATGCCACAAGTGTCCAGAAGATTCCACCGACACCACACATCTACAAAATCCAGCACTGAAGCCAAAATTAAACACCAAACACCAAATGATAAACACAACACTTACCTCTAATTTTTCCAAACCATAAGCCGTAGTCCATCGCCTCTTCATGGCAGCCTAATACTCCACTAACCGTTTTGGTGTACGGGTTTAACACCCAACCATTCTCGACAAGAATCGCCTTCTACAACTACCATCTCTGGGAATTCCACTGCTCCACAATGTCGTCGGATATCGTGCATAACCCAGCGATTCAGGATGCACAGCTCCTAGTGCCAAAGCCGCTCTTGGCGCGTGTTTACGTGTGGCCATTTGGAATCATTTACCCATTTTTTTTCCAAATCTACTTCAACCACTATGATACTTACATTGGCGGCTCCGAGTGGACGTTTGTGTACTTGATGGCCATTGGCTCGTTCAACATCTTGTTCTGGTTGATGCCCTACTGGAACATCGACATCAATTCCAAATTTAACTACTCGCCTGTCGCTTCTATTGCTGAAGCTTCCCACATCAAGATTACTCCTGCTCCCAACAGCGGAATTGGCGAGATTTGTGACATCAACAGGGAGAAGTTCTCCAAGGGCGAAGAACAGGTGTCCTTTTTGTACCAGAAGAGACGCCACTTGTTCCACCCTGAGATCAACAAGTTTGCTCCTCCAGAGTTTAAGATCGACGAGTTGCCAGAGTTAGAATACTTTCAGACCTGGAAGGGTTTGAAGGGCGACTTGTCCAAGTTGACCAGAAACTTTGGATTGAACAAATTCGACATCCCGATCCCCACCTTCTTGGAGTTGTTCAAGGAACATGCTGTGGCTCCGTTTTTCGTCTTTCAGATCTTCTGTGTGGCCTTGTGGTGCATGGATGAGCAGTGGTACTACTCGTTGTTCTCGTTGTTCATGTTGGTTTCCTTTGAAATGACCACCGTCTTCCAGAGAAGAACCACCATGAACGAATTCCAGTCTATGGGTATCAAACCTTACTCCATTTATGTTTACAGAGACTCCAAGTGGCAGGAATTGCAGACCGACCAATTGTTGCCTGGTGATTTTGTTTCGGTGACCAGAACCAACGAAGAGAGTGCTATTCCATGTGATTTGTTGTTGCTCGACGGTACCGCCATCGTGAACGAGGCCATGTTGTCTGGTGAATCCACGCCATTGTTAAAGGAGTCCATCAAGTTGAGACCCAGCGATGAGTTTTTGCAGCCCGAGGGTTTGGACAAGAATTCCTTGTTGCACGGTGGTACTATGGCATTGCAGGTCACCAAGCCCGAGAATTCTGTGGTTCCTGTTGCTCCAGACAGCGGAGCTTTGGCTTATGTTTGCAAGACTGGTTTTGAGACGTCGCAGGGCTCTTTGGTTAGAATGATGATTTTCTCTAGTGAGAGAGTGTCTGTTGGAAACAAGGAGGCATTCTTTTTCATTTTGTTTTTGTTGGTTTTCGCCATTGCTGCTTCCTGGTACGTTTGGGTCGAAGGTACTAGAATGGGTAGAATCCAGTCGAAATTGATTTTGGACTGTATCATTGTCATTACTTCTGTTGTTCCTCCTGAGTTGCCTATGGAATTGACCATGGCCGTCAACTCTTCCTTGGCTGCTTTGCAGAAGTACTTCATTTACTGTACTGAGCCTTTCCGTATCCCATTGGCAGGTAGACTTGACGTTTGTTGTTTCGACAAAACTGGTACTTTGACTGCTGAAGACTTGGTTTTCGAAGGTTTGGCTGGTTTCAACAAGGATGACCTCCACCATCTTTACACGTGTGAAGAGGCTCCTGAAACCACTGCGTTGGTCTTGGGTTCTGCTCATGCTTTGGTCAAGTTGGATGACGGCGAAGTTGTTGGTGACCCTATGGAACAAGCTACCTTAAAGGCTGCTGACTGGACTGTGGGTCTTAAGGATACCGTTGAGAGACCTAAACAGGACAAGACCGAGAAGATTAAGATTTTACGTCGTTTCCAGTTTTCCTCCAGTTTGAAGAGATCGTCTGCTATTACTTCTATTAACACTTTGACTGGCAAGAACTTTGTTGCTGTCAAGGGTGCTCCGGAAACCATTCGTTCCATGTTGGTCGATGCTCCTGAGAACTACGAACAATGTTTCAAGTCGTTTACCAGAGCCGGTTCCCGTGTGTTGGCCTTAGCCTACAAGTACTTGGACCCAAGTGTCAACGTCGCTAAGGTTAAGAGAACTGAAGTTGAATCGAAGTTGCATTTTGCTGGATTCATTGTTTTCCACTGCCCATTGAAGGAAGATGCCATTGAGACAATTGCCATGTTGAACGAGTCCTCCCACCGTTGTGTCATGATTACTGGTGACAATCCATTGACCGCTAGTCATGTGGCCAAGGAAGTTGGTATTGTCAACAAGGAAGTTTTGATTTTGGATTTCCCCGAGGAACATTACGAGGTTAGCGAGGAAGAGAACTTGGTTTGGAGAAACGTGAATGAGACCACTATCATTCCATTCAACAGCTCGAAGTCGATTGATTTAGAATTGTTCAAGAAATACGATATCTGTTTGACTGGTCACGCTTTGGTGCACTTGTCTGAACACGTTCAGATTTTGGACCTATTGAAGAAAACTTGGATTTACGCAAGAGTTTCTCCTTCTCAGAAGGAGTTCATTCTTACTTCTTTGAAGGACGCTGGCTACAACACCTTGATGTGTGGTGACGGAACCAACGACGTTGGTGCCTTGAAGCAAGCTCACATCGGTGTTGCCTTGTTGAACGGTACCGAGGCAGGGATGAAGAAGATTGCAGAGAACAGAAAGATTGAAGCTTCTAAATCTGTTTACGACAAACAGGCCCAACTTTTGGCCAACTGGCAAAGACCACCTCCACCAGTGCCTGCTCATATTGCTCACTTGTATCCACCAGGAAAGTACAATCCACACTACTTGACTCAATTGGAAAACAAGGGTATTGAAATCACTCCTGAAATAAGACAGTCTGTTGAGGAGGCAAACAGGAATGGTCAGCTTCCTTTGGAGTTCGTGAAGGACGACAAGGGAAAGATGACTGCTAGCAAACTCGCTGAAGGCTTCTTGGGATCTATGGGTGATGTGGAAGGTGCCGAGGATGAAGTCCCAACCTTGAAATTGGGTGACGCTTCTGTTGCAGCTCCATTTACTTCTAAGTTGGCAAATGTTTCTGCTGTGACTAACATTGTCCGTCAAGGTCGTTGTGCATTGGTGTCTACAATTCAGATGTACAAGATTTTGGCTTTGAACTGTTTGATTTCGGCTTACTCGTTGTCTGTGTTGTATTTGGCTGGTATCAAGTTTGGTGATGGCCAGTCTACTGTCTCTGGTATTTTGTTGTCTGTTTGTTTCTTGAGTATCTCTCGTGGTAAGCCACTTCAGAAGTTGAGCAAGGAGAGACCTCAAGACGGAATTTTCAACGTTTACATCATGGGATCGATCTTGGGTCAGTTTGCGATTCACATTGTTACCTTGATTTACATTACTCGTGAGATCTACATCTTGGAGCCAAGAGAAGCCAAGGTTGATTTGGAGAAGACGTTCGAGCCTTCGTTGTTGAACACCGGTATGTTTTTGCTTCAGTTGGCCCAGCAGGTTTCGACTTTTGCTGTCAACTACATTGGATTGCCATTCAAGGAAGACATCAAGGACAATAAGGGTATGTTCTACGGTCTTCTTGGAGTTGCTGGATTGGCTCTCGCAGGTTCGACCGAGTTCATGCCCGAGTTAAACGAGGCTATGCAGTTTGTTCCTATGGATGCTATTTTCAAGCAGAAGTTGACCGGATGTATTCTTCTCGACTTGGTCGGAACTTGGGCCGTTGAAGTTGTCTTGAAGTACTTCTTTATGAACTCTGCGGCCGCAGACATTGCCGAAAGAGTTTAAATTGGACAGATTGACAGACACTGCCGAAAGAATTTAAATTGGACAGATTTCTATAGAGGGCATGTCCCATGCAAATATTAATAAGTTAAACTACCTGAGTAGCCCTAGGTCAGTAGTGCGGTCTAGATGGAACACCTTTATGGCATGAACACCCCCACGTTCTAGAACATGGATCCTTTCCTTTCCCAACCGCAATTCCAATTCCCGGATCACATCCATTACTTCTGTATCGGCCAAATCGAAATCGAACGAGTCTTGCACTATGGAGATGACTTTGGGCAATGAGAAGCTACGGGATTTCGGCCCGGAATCCAGCGTAGGCACCGGGGCGAGTTCATAAAGCACATCATATACAGCAGGCAATTTGCCGACAATCTGCGCCTGATACCTGACCTCGGGCGGCTCTTGACTCTTCAGTTGTTTCTCTTTCAACCGAATACGTTCTAGAAGCGAGAGACCGGACTTGGAAGCCTCTGCGGCGGCTATTTTCTCCTTGAGTTGGAACTTTGATGCGTCGTTCCTCAAATACGAAGCTTTGGTGACTTTTGTCGTAGGCGTTTTTGCTTTTGTTGGAGACGAATTTGGCGACCCTAGAGATGTACCACTCTTGGCCGGCGAAGATCCTTGGCTCGGGAAAATTCTACCATTCTTTATAGGAGAAGACAAGGGTGTCTCCACTATGGCAACAGAAGCTAGGGTTATTGGGGTAGCAGGCTCTGGAGCATTTTTCACCAAACGTTCAAACTGAGCCTTTCGGAGTGGCAATTGCGTGGCAAATTTCAGAACCTGGGTTCCAGCAGGAACAGTAATGGCGTAGTCGTATGTATTTTGTCCGTGGCTGATGATTTTGTACGCCAGCGGGAAGAAAGCCAAAATGGATTCTATGGTGGATTGAGTGATTCTGGTGCCAGACATTGAAGTGGCTCGAACACACACATCGTTGAGTTTTGGGGTAGTGATGGACGACGCGTAATGGAGCGATAGAACCGTATCTATAGCAGAAAACTGGGCGGAGAGTCCATGGTGCATTTCTCTATAAGAGTAGATGGAGTTAGTGTGAGAATCGAGGTTTGTATAATTAGTCGAAAGACGCGACTATGCAGATAAAGATGAAAGGGAAGGTCAGAGATAGAAGTAGAGAAACGAAATATGGAAATAGGTGGAGGTAGCAGAATTTTGATTCATTTGCCTTTTCAACTGATTTGTGTTACAGCCAATTGACAGATTTAAGAGGAATAGTAATTGATCCATCTGTACTGTGGGCGGAGGAAAAGTTGAGACCGAGAAAAGACGAGACGCATAGATAAATAATAGAAAAATATAGAGATTGAAACATTGGCAGCGTCTTAGCCTCGAAACTTCAGATACAAACATTGATGGAAGAACAAATTCATGTGAACTGAAAGCAGTGGATACTTGGCCTATCTCGACATTTTACATATTATCAACCCGAATTTCACAAACTCGAATTTCAAAATTGTCATCCACATCCTACTACAGTTCACATATTCTCAATCCATACATTACTTCTACTTCTTCTCAGACTCCTTGCCAGCCTCCTTCTTGGCATCCTCAGCAGCGTCCTTCTGGTATCCAGCATACACAGCCTGAGCTTTCTTGTTGAAGTCGCCCTCAGTGGTGTTGTAGGTCTTGTAAGCATCCTGTGCGTCTTGACCGAGATCTTTGTAGTCAACCTTGCCGTCTTTACCGGCGAGAGCGGCCTCGCCCTTCTTAATCAAATCGTCGAAACCCATTGTCGTGGAAAGAATTCAAGGGGGTCGGGTCCCATTTATACCCGAGCGGTGCAGATCTCATTGGGGCTCCTATTTGCTGCATGGAAATGTGAAGCCGCCCGACAAATCAGTATAAGGACTGACTTAACCGGGCCCACCACGATGCAGGATGCTGCATTCTCCGTGCGCCCCTGCTGCAGGCATGCCGTCAATTCATGCAACCACGTCAACCGACCTGGACTGCTGTGGAGCAATCGCAACGATGAAACAAAGCAAGCATCTTCAAGATTACCGGTAAATGTGGCTTGATACAAGACGTCTTCGAAGCGACGGCGTCTGCTCAACTGACTTTTCGTTCTCGACCCAAAATCGGGTTGGAATGTTTCGTGCTGGTGTTAGTTATGTACCCTGACCACAACTTCACGTTCACTTTTGCGCTCTATTGTTCTACGCTCATTCCTCACTCACGCTCATTCCTCACTCACGCTCACTCCCTACTCATTCTCATTCTTCACTCAATCTCATTTCTCACTTAATCTCATTCTTCACTTTATACTCTACGTTCATTCTCCACTCATTCTCATTATTACTCAATCTCGTTCTTCACTCAATACTTATTATACACAACGTATGTTGTAGTCTCCATAGGTCTATGCTCTCTAAAGCTTCAATTGCTCCAATATAGCGATGGTCTGCTCGTAGCCCTCAATCTCAGCCTTGAAGCTGTCTGCTCTCTTGAATGCAGCATCCTTGGCCTCAGGCTTCGTCTTGTCAGTAAACTTGGAGATCGAGTCGTTCAACTTCTTCTGCAAGTCCTGGACGTTGCCCAACTTCTTGGTCACCTTGGCAATCTCGGCGTCCAAATCGATCTGACCCTTGACCAACACGTGAACAGTGGTGGTTGCACTGACACCATTCAAGGCACATCCACTAGGAACGGCCTGGCCTGCCTCAACAACATCGATTTTCTCGACACCCTTGATCAATGCCACAATAGAATCTTGCTGGTCCTTAATAATCTCTCTAAGCTTGCCGTCAGTGGTCTCGACGTACACCTGACCGTTCTTCAAGATATTGTATTGAGACAATAACGATCTGGCGCCCTTGGTGATGTTCAACACCAACTCGTAAGCCTCCAACGACTCGACATCGTCGAAGCTGGCTTCGTACTCGGGGTAAGCAGCGATGGTGATGGACTGGGCCATTTCGCCAGCTCTACGTGGCAATCTCTGCCACATTTCCTCAGTCACGTAGGGCATGAATGGATGAATCAATCTCAAGGCGCCATCAATACACGTGTACAAAGTATCTTGGGCAGATTTCTTCTGTTCAGGAGTACCGTCCTGGATCAACGACTTGGAGTTCTCAATGTACACATCACAGAGGTCGTACCAAAAGTTGTAAACGGACGAAGTTGCCTCGGAGAACTCACGGTTGTCCAAATGGCTGGTGACGTCTTTCGTGGCAACGGTCAACTTGTGCAAAATCCACTTCTCAACCAAAGACTCGTTGCCGGACTTGCCGGAGGTGGCTGGTGGCTGGTAGTCGTCGCCCAATCTGCCCAACACGAACTTGGTAGCCTGGTAAATCTTGTTACAGAACTTTCTGTAGCCCTCCACTCTCAAGATGTCCAAGTTGATATCTCTTCCACCGGTAGTGTAAGCACACAAAGCAAATCTCAAGGCATCGGTACCACACTCTGGAATTCCGTTAGGATACGACTGCTTCTGGCCAGCTTCGGCCTTCTCAATCTCCTTGGAGTCCAAGTTACCCACCTTCAATTTGTCGTGCAAGGCTTCCAAAGAAATACCGGTAATGACATCCAATGGGTCGATAACATTACCCAACGACTTGGACATCTTTCTGCCCTGGGCGTCTCTCACTAACGAGTGGCAGAACACCTCCTTGAAAGGAACCTTGCCGGTCAACTTCAACGACAACAAAATCATACGAGACACCCAGAAGAACAAAATGTCCCAACCGGTCTCCAACATGGAGTTGGGGCTGAAAAGTTCCAAGTCTCTGGTCTTGTGTGGCCAGCCCAAAGTGGAAATGGGCCACAAACCAGACGAGAACCAGGTGTCCAAAACATCCTCGTCCTGCTCCAAGGTGAATTTCTGGCCTGCAAATCTCTTGTTGGCCTTTTCCAATGCCTCCTCGTAGCTTCTGCCAGCAATCCAATAGTTGTTGTCCAAACGGTCGCCTTCCTCGCCTTCAATAATGACGAAATAGACGGGACATCTGTGGCCCCACCACAATTGTCTGGAAATACACCAGTCCTGGATGTTTTCCATCCAATGGAAGTATTCCTTCTCCGAGGTCTTTGGGGTGATGGTGATGTCGCCGGACTTGACGGCCTTGATGGCATTCTTAGCCATCTCGTCCTGTCTGACCCACCATTGTGGCTTCAACAAAGGCTCAATGACATCGCCAGATCTGGAACAAAGAGGAATCGTCATTTCGTTGTCCTTCTGGTCAACATACAAACCCTGCTTCTTCAATTCCTCGATCACCTTGGCTCTAGCGTGGAACCTCTTGATGCCCTTCCACTGGTCACCACAGTTCTCGTTCAAAAGACCGTCATCGGTGAAAATGTTGACGAACTCCAAGTTATGTCTCTTACCAGTGTTGTAATCGTTCTGGTCGTGGGCCGGGGTGATCTTGACAGCACCAGTACCGAACTCCATGTCCACAGCTTCGTCGTCGGTGACGATAGGGATCTTGCGGTCCAAAAATGGGTGCTGGACGAACTTTCCGTGCAAATGGGTGTAGCGAGGGTCCTTTGGATGCACAGCCACTCCGGTATCACCAAACAATGTCTCAGGTCTGGTGGTGGCCACGGTGATGGTTTCTTCGGAGCCGACAACTCTGTAGGAATACGAGGTCAACACACCAAACTCGATTTTTTCGTCGTAATCTGGAACAGACAACAAAGTTCTGCCGGCGATGTTCTTGTTGTCCACCTCCAAGTTGGAGATGGCGGTGTTCAACTTGGTAGACCAGTTGACCAATCTGGAGGCTCTGTAAATGGTTCCGTCTTCGTGCAACCTGACAAACGCCTCGGTGACGGCCTCAGACAAATCTGGGTTCAAAGTGAAAGCTTCTCTGGACCAATCGTAGGAAGCACCCAATCTCTTGACCTGGTTTTTGATTCTCAGGTGGTACTCCTCCTTCCACTCCCAAACCTTGCCCACGAACTTCTCACGACCATAATCGTGTCTGGTCTTCTTCTCCGTCTTCCACACTTGTTTCTCCACAACAGATTGAGTAGAAATACCAGCGTGATCAAAGCCTGGCAAAAATAAGGTGGTCTTGCCCTTCATTCTGTTGAAACGGATCAAAGTATCCTGAATGGCGATGGTCAAAGCGTGTCCAATGTGCAAAGCACCGGTGACATTAGGTGGAGGAGCTGGAATGGAGAAAACACCCTGTTTTTTGATCTCTCCGTGGTCCAACTCGGGCTCAAAGTAGCCCTGGTTCTCCCACCAAGAATACCACGAGCTCTCAACATTCTTGGGATTGTAGGCCTTGAAAGCAGCGTCATCTAGAGATGCCAAAACCTTCTTTTCTCCAGGCTTGGTCTCGTCAGTCCATTCGGGCACAGGCTCGACAACCTTCTTCTCCTTCTTGGGCTTTTTCTCAGCAGCAGGCTTGTTCTTGGCGTCCTCGGCCTGTTTCTTCTTCTTTGCCTCGAACTTGGCCAACTTCTCTGCCTTCTTTCTTTCCTTTTCTAATTCTTTAGCAGTCTTCTCCTTCTGGGGCTCGCCGCCGGTAGGAGCAGCCACAGCGGCAGCAATTTTATCCTGGTCCGACATCCGTACGTAATTGAGTGTTCTATAGGGAGAGATACGGACACAAGTAGTGGGGTATGCTTTTCCTTGAAGTAGTCTTCTAAAGACCATAGGGCTCAGATTGAAAAATTTGTTAGTCATAGGGAAAACATCCGTACACCATGGATGGCTGTGAGTGCCACGCCCGAGGATAAATTTCACGTTTTTGTTGGTAATGGCGCCTGTGGATGTTCTCTGGGTGATAGTTCGAAGAGGAAGACTACGATAAGTCTGTTTTTTTTTTCTTTTTTTTTCTTTTATTGTTTCCTTCTTCATATAGCCCCAATAACTGGAGCCTGAGCCGTCAATTCTCATGTGCAGCTGGGTGCGAAAGCCAGATGAAGTGGAGAGAGAATACGGTTGGACACCCAGCAGATCAAGATGGGAAGTATAAGATTGTCCTCAATAGCGAGGAAGGTATTTGCCAAAAAAATCTAATTTCAAGAAAAAGACCGCGCAAAGCTTGAAGAGGATGATATCAGTTGGGTCTGTAAACTGGCGAAATATGAGATAGCTATGAGAACAGAGAGTTGTTTTCATTCGGAATTACTTCTATATCTATTGATTCGGGGATTACTTTTGAATCCATCAGTTCGTCATCTTTGGTTGATAGCGTTGATTCTGCTCTGCAGATTTCTGATTTGCCAGTTTGTTCTGCTCACGGAAACTCATTCCTAGATGGTGTCTCGTATTTATCTGCCCTTCCCATTAAAAATAGCTCTTCTGTAGATGAATGATCTTTTCTGTTCTAGATCTCCTTGTCTCTTCACTCCACGTCATCCAAACGTCGCTTCTTCATTCGTCCCCAATGTCGATTACCCTGGTCAGGCTTTTTCTCATTGAGATCCAATACTATTGTATCGAGGTCTTCTCGTCCCTTCTGCTGCTGCAATCTGCTGATCATGGCCTTCGACAACCGCGCATCAGTGTTTCTATTCACCTGGATTCCCTCCATCTGGTGACTCATGCCTAATCCCACTTCTTCGCCAAAACTGTCCACCACCATGTCTTCCTGCTTGCCAAACTCCATTTTGTTCTGAGCTTTACGGAGATCCGACATCTGGAACCGCTCCTTCATTTTTCGGAAGCGACGACCGCCCCTTTTCTTCGACTTTTGCTCTTTGGGGACAGGCAAAGCCTTGGTCGCTGTGTGTTCCGGAGGAGTAAGGAGCTTGTCGATCTTAGCTTGGACTTCCGCAAGGTATTTGGTGCCCAATTCGCCTCCAGGATAAGTTCCAGCCAAATCCACTCTAGCTGCGAGCACCACTTTTCCACTCAAGATTCTCAATGCTTGTTTGACAACTTCTGGCGGAAGTCCTCTCACCACTTCGCAATAGTAGAGGTATCCTGTGGCTCTGACAAAGTTTGAGCGAGTTTGTGTTTGTGACAGAAGATCTCTCACTCCAAATGACGGGAGATTGCATGCTGGAGTCAAGGCAAGTTGCTTTAACGATCCGACACTGATGAGTAGCTGCGAGGTGGCCACAGCTCCGATCAAATTGGCCACGTTGGTTGCAAACTTGGCAAGTTTCCCCGAAATAAAGCCAGACACTTCTTTCAAAAACTCATGGAGCTCAATGGTGTAATTACATGCCTTTAGGATGGTAGTCATGTCTTCTTCTCGTAGTTCGAAGCTTTTCTCGTATTGCTGGAGCGCAGACATCAAGATGGCCAAGACTCTGTCTGCTGAGAGTATTTTCTTTAAGTTGGACTCGTGCTCGCGGACTTGAGCCAATTGCTGTCCGATCTCAATGATAACTTTGCAATAGTCCACGGGATTGGGCACAAGAACCTCTAATTCTGAAAATACCACTTTGTAATGCACAGCGACGTACCTATGGAGGAGGACAATTTCATCATTGATGATCGTCGGGAGCTCACTGAGTTGCATCAAAAAGCGGTAGTCTTCCGATTGGTTTTCGTCGTTGACACTCGCCAAAAGCTCATAGTAGTCACTTTCAATGTCCCCGAAGTATTTCTCCAATTCGCCGCGAATATGGGGAATTAGCGGATGCACTGTGGAAAGCTCATCGGCATTGACAAGTTTTGTAAAGTCGAAATGTTCAAGTTTGGCCCCCACGCTAGCCAATTTGGGATTCTGGAGTAATTGGTCGAGGTTTTGGGGCCTGCCATTTTGTTCTGGCTGCACCACTGCTTCGCGCAAGTTTCCGTCAATAGAGACGTCCGAGTCGCTGTCGAAGTCTGCCGCTAGCTCTTTTTCAAAATCCATCGAGTTTTATGTCAAATAAATGGGGGACTTCCATATGAACGTTGATGGTGGATGCGATGGAGAGCACGTGCAGTGGAGCACATGACTACTCATCACGTTTCGTCTATTGGTGAGATGCCTACAAATTGTTACAATACATCAATAATCTGTACATCCCATCAACCAAAATGTCGGCGCCCTTTGATATCCAAATGAGCCCACTCACAAACGTGGATGGCTCTGCCCGTCTCATAGCAGGCAATACAAGGGTGATTGTCTCTGTCACAGGTCCCATCGAGGCCAAGCCAAGACAAGAATTGCCTACCCAAGCCAGTTTGGAGATTGTCGTCCGTCCAAGCAGAGGACTCAGCTCTACTCGTGAAAAGGTTTTGGAAGATCTTCTAAGGTCGGTGTTGCAGCTGGTGATTGTCAGGTATAAATTCCCCAGACAGCTTTTCCAGATCGTGGTGCAGTTTTTGGCCACGGATCTCGATTCAGCGGGATCTGTTATCGTTTCCGGAGAGACAGCCGTTGTGGGCGCAGACTATACCGCCAATGAGCTTAGTTGTGCCTTGAACTGCTGCTATTTTGCCCTTATAGATGCCAATGTTCCCTTGTTCAACTCTTTTGCTGCAGTGTCGATGGTTATAGACAATGAAGGCGAATACCTGTTTCTGCCTTTACTTTCTGACCTCCAGAAGTCTGCTAGCCATCACGTGGTGTGCTTTGACATCAGGGATGGGAAGGCCAGCAAGATTTTGTTAATAGAAAGTGATGGCTCTTTCTCCGAGGAGGATTTGGTCAAGGCGGTGGAAACGGGAAGCAAATTCTGTGAAGGAATTCACCAGTCAGTTCAGCGTCCGACGATAGAGAAGAAGATTCAGCAAGATTTTATTTGGTCCGATAAATAGATGAACTTGGGCATTTACAAAACGGGTCAGAAAGCTGGAAATAAACATGCATTGCAAGACCGTATCTTAAACGGTGAAAAGACGAACAAGATCCGAACCTTGCTGTATTTTCTTTGTGGAAGTTAGTGGTTTAGAAGGTGGGGGCCCTAACTATGGGTGTACTGATGTTTCAAGGCTGGTGTATGGGTTTCTTTGAACAAGATGTACGGATGTTCAAATATGGTGTACGGGTCTTGAGTTTGAGCACCTCCGCCTTTGTGGCCCCATCTAGCTCAAAGTCTTACACTAAATTATGGAATCTTACACATTATATTAAACAAAAAAAAATCATTAAAACAAATATGTATGCCTGTTCGTAGTCCCCACTAGTAAAGTGTCGCCAAAGGATTCAACCTATTTCCCCCGAACGGTGTTCTTGCGTTGAGGCTGGAAGGTCCACCTAGAAGATTGACCTCTCCATTCTGGAACTTGTTGTTTGGGTTTGATTTGTGCTTGAAAGTAAAGCCAATGAAGTTGTTGTTGCCCAAGTTCCTGCCCGCAATATGCGAAGTTTCTAGAAGCGACTCGTTCTGCTCTTGCCTGGCAAACACATCTTTGTACTTCATCATGCTTTCTTCGTCGTCGAAATCGTCAAAGTAGCCAGCATCTTCCTCGTTGTCCAACTGGGGGGTGAACGGAGGCGTCTTTGTTCTCAAAGTGTCCCAATTGCCAATATCATTAAAATATGATTGAGCCATCACTTGCTTGAAGTTGCGCAATCTAGAAGATGGCGAGGCAATCAACTTGGTAATCAACAACCATGTTCTATCACTGAAAACGTAACGGCCGTCTCTTGTCTGGGGTCTTCTGAGTGCCGTCTTCCAGTTCTTCAAGTTGTAGTAGGTTTCATCTTGTTTCGAACCACTGAATGGTGGATATCCACAGAGTGCCTCGAAGAGCATACATCCAAGCGACCAATAGTCGATAGTAAAGTCGTAGCTTTTTCCCTCTAAAACCTCAAGCGCCATATAGTCTGGAGAACCGACAATGGAGTTGGCCAAATTGTGGTGGCCCTGCGACTGCTTGAAGATACGCTGACGCTCATACATGAGCTTGGAGGGAACCTCATAGTTATCCAAATCTTGTAAGTTAGCCAACTTAATTCTCATGGACTCGATTCTGTCGTTGGATACGGTTCCCGCAGCCAAGCCGAAATCGGTGAGTTTGATGTGGCCCTTGGAGTCGATCAAAAAGTTTTCGGGCTTCAAGTCCCGGTGGGTGAAGCCCAAGTCGTGCAAAGAGTTGACCGCAGCAAACATTTCGGCGACGTAGAACCTTGCATGAGGAGGAATAAGGTAGCCGGTGTTGTTGAGCAAAGTTCTAAAGTCTCCGCCGGGAACAAACTCCATGGCCAAGTAAACCTTTTGGGAGTCCTGGAACGCATACAACAACTTGACCAACCATTCAGAACGGGTGTTGGTTAAGATGTCTCTTTCGGTCAAAACGTGCCTTGTTTCGTCGAGTTTCATCAACAACTTCTTGTTCAAGATCTTCAACGCACACATCTCGCGGGTGTCCTTCTTTCTGGCCAAAAACACCTGGCCATAGCCACCCTGGCCAACCTGAGTGACCATTTCGAAATCCTTGTGTTTAGGCTTGAGTCTTCTCTTGCGCAACAACGCTCTTTCACGCCCCACATAATTCTTCCACTCCAATTTCTGTCTTCCAGGGTGAGAGGTGTATGCGGGGTCGCTTGTCAAGCGGTCTTCCACCATTTTGCTTCTTTCTTGTCTCAGAATCACATAATCGAACATGTCGCAATAGTAGTCGAGGAAATAGAGCTGTGCGACCGACGTGAGGCGCTTGGTCTTGGCAGAGTTTGCCTTCGTGTAGAAATCGGGCGCCAAAAACGAGTTGGGTGGCTGAAGCTGCGAGATGTTGTTGTGGAGCTTCAAGTTCTGGGTTTGTGGAGTCAACGGCTGCAGTATCTTGTGGTAGGGCGAGCTGTGGAGCACCAGTTTGGTGGGAGAATTCAGCGGGGTGATATTCTCCTTGTCAAATGGTTGCTTTCGAGGAGTCAGTCTGTAGGAGTTGTCGATGTCCATCATGTTGGACTGAAAAGAGATATTGTCCAACGACTGGGAGATGTCTGCGACGGAGATGTCGGTTTTGTGGCGAGGAGAGCGGAACATTGCCGAAGAGGGTAGCAGAGAAGGGCAAGGAGATGGTGGCAAGCAACTGTGGGAGCAGAGGAGGAGAGAAAGGGAACAGAAGTATTCGAGGGAGAGTGTGTTTACAAACGGGCCAGATCGGGAAGTAATGACATGCGCATTCTATTCCTAGGTGCATGCTGGGAGCCAATGTCGCGAGGTGAGGCGTGATGAAATTGGATATTGGGGGAACGGGGAAACGGGAAAAGGAGAACAGGGTAGAAGGAGAAGATGAAACAAGGGACGGATAAGATAAGTGTTTTGAGTTTGGGGTTTTCAAAGGGCTCATGAGAGTGAAACATTCTCGACTGCGGGATGTAGATCTATATTCGCGATCGGTGACTCCTAGTTGATTTGGGTGCTGTAAGGGAGTTGAATAAGAGATTTCTGGCGCCACTTACAGTGCCAGCGAACCTGATTTTGTTTATGTCCGGGAATTGCTTGAGCTTTAGGGAAGCAAAATGTGGTAGCCTTGTGTGGAGTAATCCAAAAATAGGTAGTAGGTGCAAAGCATTGGCTATAGGATGGATAAGGTAGTGGATACGCAGGGGCTTCAGGAGATGAGAATAAGCGGAAATGCCCGGATGAACAACTCAAATTTATCGCTGATAAGGAGTTTTTGCGACCTTTGCTTCTCAAGATGGTCATCATTGTCAGAACACTAAACATTATATTTTTGGAGATAAGCTGTGAGGCCAAGCCAAGACAGGGTTAACACGACCACTTGAAAGGAGGACACGATATAGAGGATTTGCCGAATGATCGAGTGCGTTAATGCATCTGCCGAGGACGCCAACTTCTTCGATTTCCGTTTTGCGTCATTCCAGCTTATCTCTAGGTTTAATGTTCTGATGTGAATATTATAACGTTCCTGCTGTTGTATTTTCCAGAATATTACGGATTTTCTCTCGTCAAAAGTTGAAATCGTCCGCGATGATGGCAGCAGACTGTGAGCCCGGGTCTGGGAGCCAAGGCGAATTCTCAACCGGTGTCTGCACTTGATCTTCTATCGTAGGTAATTGCGGATGAGCTGTAGACACTTACGAGAAGATTAACAAGCGGATGAAGTAGAAAAACGTAAAATAGAGTTCAAAATTGAATGTAGCAGAGAGAGCGGAATAGAGTAGTAGTCGAGAGAATTGAATGGAGAGTAAATGTTGAGGTACTATCTCGATCTCTGATATAGGATTTACAACTCTGCTTGAGAGAGAAGTGAAAAGGTATACTATCTCTCAGGTAGGGAAATCCTTTCAGTAACAAACAATTGGTAAGTCTGTTACTAGTCACTCTGAAAAAGTAGTTGTTGTTCGTGTTCCTCGGAAGACTGGCATAAAACCCTAACTATATATTTCTCAAATGTTTTTCATCGGTCATCACATTTGTGAGCAGTAGAATGGAATTGTCAGCTGTGATAACACTGCTGCCTCTATACTATAAGCTGACATGAGAAATATCACCTAACAGTCTAACAGCCAGACATTGCTAATCAAGTGCACTGCTCAATAGACTGCACATCATCTACAGTATGCATGCTCAACAGTAATATGAAATGGCACACAGGAACCGAATTCAAATGGACTTGCCGCACAGGACTCTTTCTTGGCTAATGAACTTCTCATGTCCAGCTCCTACTTTCACATGAGGCTCTATTCCCGCCTACTGCACTCCGTACAAAAATCGTAGACCTACTAGTAATCTTAAAGCGGCCGGTTTCGCTCACCTTCACCCTCGGTATCTCATTTCCCTTTTTCGGTTCTATATCACTAAATGGCACCAGTGAACTATACATTGTGACACACAAACTTTCACCTCCATTTTTCTTGACCAGCCACAGCATCTTTAACCTCCAACGATCTCTAGTTACTCTCATTTTCTCTCTTTTCGTTCTTTATTTCGTTCATTCTTCTCCCAAATATTTAGGCTTTGTCCTTCACTCACATGTCTGCGGAGCACTAATACCCCATTCGCAGCCATTGTGCAGAGGCTCACATGCTGGAACTAATGTTGGGCTATGAAAAGCTCGATGATTCCAAAATCTGTCTCGATTTGACTCTTTTCACAATAGTGCTTTTGACTGGTTTTTTAAATTACCTGATTCCATCTGGTGAATCTGATTTCCACACCAATAGGTAGCGACAACTATATCTTGAATCTACTTTCTACAATTGTAATAGAACCGCTCGTTAGATTGACCTATTAGCCACTTGCTGCTTCTTTAACTGGTTTCCCTTATCCAATGACCAAATACGCTTTAATCACGGGTGCCGGCTCCGGCATTGGCTACCAAATGGCCCTCTCTCTTCACAAAAGAGGCTATTCCATCATCGGTGTATCTATTGAATCTGATGCATGGGGAATGCAAATGCTCCAGCGGCAAATCGGACTTGTTCCGATTATTCTTGATATCACTGATATCGAGGGAATCAAGAAAGCTGTTGTCCAGGTGACTGAGATCACTGGGGGTAAGCTTGATATTTTGTACAATAATGCTGGTATTGCTATTGGTGGTCCCGCGATCGATTATGACGACCTGAAGGTACAGATGCTTTTCAACGTCAATGTGCTTGGCCACATGTACATGACCAAGTATTTCGCTGACCTCGTTATCAATGCAAAGGGTACCATTGTATTTACCAGTTCTGTGGCTGCTAGAGTGCCTCTTTCGTGGGCGACTGCCTACTGTGCTACCAAGGCAGCCATTGACCAATATGCGTTCGGTCTTAGAGGCGAAATGAGGCCATTTGGCGTGAAGGTATACAGTGTCATTACTGGCGGTGTGGACACGGCCATCTGTGATTCCAGCGCCACTTCATGCGTGCTCTCTGACAGGTATGACGTGGAAGGACTCCATGATAGTCTTCGTTCATCCGGGAATATGAGTAGAAACCCCAGAACGTCTATTTCCGCTGCAAAGTACGCCGAACAGGTTGCTGGACAAATCACCAAGAATCGGGACATCGGATTCAACATATACCGTGGATTTGCCGCATATGCCTTGCATTTGTTGAGATGGTATTTTCCAGTTTGGTTTGTAGAACGGGCGATTCAGTTCCATTTCAAGTAGCGGGCCGTTTTCAGGGCAATTGCAAAGAAAGTGAAAAAGCAGGACAGCGCCAAGCTGATAGGATGATGGATCCTCATCATGAATGAACGATTTGCTTTGAATAGTGTAGATAATAATTGAGAACAACTGGGAAACAGAAGAGACGGAGTTTCATTACCAGACAAGCTTCGTCTCTTGCCCTCAAAGAGAAGAGAAAGCATACCAAAAAGAAGCAATTGTAACGATCGAGAAGAGTGTGTTCAGGAGTAAGAAAGGTCCCCAAGATGAAGTAGACGACCATATTTGGATTCCATCAAAGGAAAACAGCGTTGAGATCCGCTTAAATGTGCATCAGTGATAAATAGTGTATCAATAGCTAGTCGTACCGGTTAGGGAAGCTTATAATAGACTTTGCAGCTTCTTTCGATTTATAATTCAAGGGCAAGCTCTTAATGGACTTTTTGGAACTTTCTCCCTCATCAGTGTGGCTCTCGACACGCTTCAACCAGAACTTCACAATGGTGTACAAACCGATGACTAGAAAAAACATACAACCGAGAATACCAAAAAACCATCCCAAATTGGAGCCATCCTTGCCGGGAACTAAAACGTTCATTCCAAACAAACCCGTAATGAGGTTTAATGGCAAAAATAATGTTCCGATCAATGTGACATTACCCAAGATTTCTGTGACATTCAAGTTGGAGCTGAAGGACTCCACCTGCAACTGGGCCAAATAGTTAGCCTGGGATCTACTAAAGATCTTTTCGTAGGCAGACAAATTCTGGAACATAGTCACTACGTGATCCTGGATATCTCCCAAGTATAATGCAATATCAGTACCAGGGTGGACACGCTCCCCAGTCATATGGAATTGACCTCCTGTCATTAGTCCTGGAGGAGCTCCTGGACCGGGTCCAAAGCCAATGCCTTGAGAAGA
Organism: Sungouiella tsuchiyae; assembly: GCA_030566995.1. Taxonomy (NCBI): domain Eukaryota; kingdom Fungi; phylum Ascomycota; class Pichiomycetes; order Serinales; family Metschnikowiaceae; genus Sungouiella; species Sungouiella tsuchiyae. Next base: position 60,361 of record JAJLRO010000034.1, on the reverse strand, counting down.
CGGAGGAGTGGAGGTATTGCCCGCAAAATTGGAACCCAAGCCAGACAAGTTCACTCTCGAAGGTCCAGCTCCCGCAGGAGCCTGCTGGTACGCCTCATCTTGGCATCTTTTCGCAAACATCTTGATGACATCTGCCTTGTTAGAGAGAAGCCTCATCAAAGTCATGACTACGCGTCTGGATTCTCCAATTTTCCGCAACATCGAACTGAAGTTGATCTGGCGTGCCACTAACACGGAGTCTTCGATTGCATCTGCTTCGTATTCGATGGCGGTGATCACGGGAGCGAAACCATCAGTGATGTCATCGATCATTGCGTAACAAAGCCAGTCTGCGCTCACATCCACGTAGTCTCTCAACTGTCTAACTCTTCTTCGGACATTGGCAGGATGAGGAATGGGTGAGAAGTGAAATGTTAACACACCTTCCCTAAACACCACAATATAGACGTTGATGGGCTCCAAATAATCCTCGGATTCTTTGTCAGACTCGAAAGTGTGGAAACAAACAAAGTAGTAGTTCCTGAACAACTCGACCTTCTCTCTGGTTTCTTGCATTCTGATGTCTTCTGCAGTCAAAGGATGGATTCCAAATGCTTTGGCCAATGTCTTCATTTCAGAATCAGTAGGGCAAGTGCAGTCAAGCCACCACGTTCCTTCTCCATTCTTGAAGAGTTCACATGAGGTCTGTCCAGGAAGAAGAAGCGATGCAAGATCTGGGGCATGGACGGTCTCTTCGTTGTCGGAATGGAAAAATGAGAATCTATCGGGCAAAATCAAGTCGCCATCATTGATTCTCGTCCCTGCGAAGCGCACATTCTCGGATGAGTCTCCATCGGTCACGATGGTGCGTTCTTCGTACAAGTAGTCATCCACCGAAGAGTCGGCGACCAATTCTTCCGCTTGTGGAGCAGAGAGCGGATTTTTATCACCAGATCTCAGCTTCGAGAGTGCTACCGACGACTTCATCAAGATATTCTTGGGAGTGTACTTCATGGCGTTCTTGCTGGGAGTATTGGCTTCAGTGTGAATAGACATGCCGGTAGTTCTAACACGATCAACGTTCTCCTGAGCAGCAGCCTCGGTCTGCATGCGCATCAACATCTCGTTGTCCCTCTCCTCGTTGATGAAGTCGTCGATCTCATCAAAATCGATTCCGTTGATTCTAACATGCTCCCTCAACATTGGGAAACACACATCCTCCTCGGTTTCCTGAGAAGATCTCGATGCATGCGAGTCGGCCTCCAGGTCTACCGATGATCTCAGCAAGCGTCTTTTCCACTTGCGATGGCCAACCTCGGACCCGGCGCTATCGTTGGTCCTAAACTTTGTCATCAAGGGCAACTCTGATCTATTTCTCGCCCTGTGGGCGTTCATGAGGATTCCGGGGGCTTCCTCACCGGTCTTCTCCGAGATAGTCCGTACCTTCGAGTTGCGGCGGAAGCGTGGAATCGATTCTGTATTTGATCTTGACTTAGAGATCGTTCTCGGTGGCTGCTGTTGCTGCAGTTGCTGGAAGTCCAGGGCTTCCTCGGGAGGACGAAGCGTTTCCGCCTGGTTTCTGTGGTCTTGCAACTGTTCGTCCGTTCTGGAAGCCGACGGGGGCGGGTTGTTGGAAGTGCAAGTGACACTTTCTGAGTCAGACATCATTAGATGAAATCAGCGAAGGCAAAATAGGGGAAATCTTATTTGTCAGAGTGGAGAGGGACAGTCCCATGGGATATTCATGAGCGCGCAGCCAAGCTGGTGATCATAATTGGAAGAGGGAAAGTAATCTGTAGCAGAAGAACCATTTATAGTGAAGATTAAGAATAATGAATTGGAGGTGTTGTGTGCAGAATTGACGTGCTCACATGGTTAGAATTATTAAAAAACTGTCAGACGGGGCTGTGTCCAGGATTGACGTGCTCATGGTAGGTTAGAGTGCAGTGGGCTGGAAATGAGAAGGGGGCCTGGAGGGATTTGGGAGTGGAAGGGATGTTATGTTTAACTTCGCTCTCGTTTAACTTTAATTTATTTCGATCTCTTCCCTGTTCATTTTCTTCAGATGATCCATATCTGGCTGCGGTATTTTTGTGCATCAGGAAAGATAATCGCGCACAGACGCCCCAAAGATCTCAAAGTAGGAATGTGCATGATTAGAAAGTTAATTTCCTCTTCAATTAGTTTACAAAGAGGACAATCTAAGCAGCTATGAGTCAGAAGCGCTTTTATTATTAGAGTTTAGCATGTGCTCTTAAAGGTGTTCAGTTGTTCGCAATCGGCCATTTTTGTGACACAATATGCGACGAATCTCCGATCGTAGCTGAGCTCCTTCGCTCTATCAACCTTTATTCAACCTGTAGCATCATTTAATCTACTCATCCGGATTCTGCAATGCTTCTCCTCCACTCCCAGCTGTCAATGGCTAAAAGTGACGTCAGATACTCTCACTCTGGACCCTGGCGTCAGCGAGCCAAAACCCAACACCAAGCTGAATTCCATATAACTTCCTCTTCTAATTTGCACCACTGCCTCTGGTCGGGAGTGAACTCCTAATTCATGTGCTGGCCACGAAAGAAGCGTGGCGGGCAAGAAGAATCGAAGCACGGTTTCATGATGGACAAATCACTTCTGGCGACTTCAAGCCGAAGAAGAGACGGCTACTTCTCCTGATCAGTGGTTGAGCCTGCGACTGAAATTCTCTTTTGGTATTGAACTGGTGTACCTGGATTGACAGGCGTTTGCGGCAGTTGGTGGTTTAGAACAGCGGTGCCACTTTGAACCCATCTGATGGAATTTCCCAACCTCGTCTTTACTTACGAAATCACCAATTCCGATGTCGATCTACTTTAATCTTCCAAACCGTACAGAAGATCAAAAGGCACCTTGTCAGCGCAATGGTACAATGTGATGCAAAATGGGCTCTTTCCTTAGGTTCTCGAGTCGTAGAATAAGTACCACGGACTGTTGTACTTAAAACGCTACTTGACTAAGATAGTAAGCCGTAAAATACCAATCGTGTGTCTTATGAGGATAATCCGTCTAGAAAGGAGTAGGTTTGAAACAGCACAATGGAGTTCAAGACCTCACACATGAATTAAAGAGACCAGGTAGTCCATAGTAAAATATGGAACAAAGAAGATTGCGAAGACTAAACGACGACAGCGGATTCGACAAACACAATTTTGACTTGGAAGACACATATCTGCCGGAATACAGCATGACGAGCCGTCGACTGTCAAGCGCAGTCCAGTCTGGGAAACCAGAAAGAGCCAATTGATATTCTACGAAGAGGATGACTTCATCGAACTGAAGACGATCCAGCGCCGCCCAAAAAAGGCTCGGTAAAGTGGTTTATTAAACGTACAGTTGCCATACGCTACCGCAAAGAGCACGAGTGCGCTGAGGTCGACTGAGACAGAGCGAGCCGGACTCAAGCGGAACTCGAGGACGACTCGGTAGAGCACAAGGAGCTTATGTTGGCCAGAATGGACGAGTAGGTCTTGTCCTCAACCGGAAGCCGGGAAAAAAAGGAGACGGCGAAGACAACGGAACCAGCAAATGGATCAATCGATTACAATTGCAAATTGACTAAAAGCTTTTGTGAAAGGTTGAGAAGACCAAATAACAAACGGGCCACTCAGGGAAATTCAAGGAAATCGGAAGCAAACAGTACGATACGTAGGGAAAGGAAATTAGTCCGTCGGCCGCATTAGGTTCTGTATTTTCTTCTACGGCATTCTCCTGCCAATCCTCTTAGTCCTTCTGGCTCTCGGGTGGTTGTTTGTGTTTACCGTTCCCATGGCTAACCTCATCAGCATTTTGATATGAGAAGACGGTCACTCACGCTTCACTTTAAGCTCCAGAAAGACTACTATAAGAAGTTGATCGAAAGTTGAAGAATTTCTGCTACAGAAATTTGATCATGTCAATGATCAGCAGAATACTAAAGTTTCAGCTTTCACTAATTCAACCAGTTTATGATCCTTCAAGGCGAATTTTCCTAGAGTTACACGACAAGAAATTGACCCCACATTTGAGAACTCCATATGTCCAGAATTTCATAACCCCCAATCATGCACATTTCCCAATTTCAGGCCCCACAAACCGTTTACACCTACACAGTACCTCGGCAGCTCTACGACTTTTCCGTCAATCACATCACGTCAAGCCCAATTTCTCTGCACTAAATCGGCACCCCACAAATCTGTCAGACCTCTCTTTTTCTTGGCTCTACACCGGCAACTCATTTCCGTTTCATCCGACTAGCCCCACTGGGCCCCACAGCCAGATGCCATTGACATCTGTGCACCGGCACTAATGCCGGTGGGTTTGACGTGCCGCACCGAAGAAAAGAACTCCGACACGGCAATATTCGGTGGTGTACGGATTGCCAAGACAGTATACATACATTGATTGACGCAAATGAGTAGTAATTATAAGTCCAGAAGCGCTTCCACCCGATCGTTATGGTCGTCACAACTCTCCCGCAAGTAGATATATTCTGGGTTAGGAGGTCGGGGGATTCCCCACAAAATATTCGGGGTTTCGGAGTTTTGTGGTTATGCCATGGCGAGTTCCGAGGGCCAGGAGGGGATTTCGGGGTTGCGGACCAAGTGGTGGGCCGATTTCCAAACGATCTGTGGGCACCATATTGGGTTGATATCAGTTAATAAGTGTATGAAAGGAGTGCCATACTGTGAATCGAGGACGTAGGCTGGGCGTAGGCTGGACGTTAGGTCCCGTGAATACCAGCAGACGTGGCTGCACGCATCACAGAAGCCTCGGACCATCTCTGGCTTGCTTTGTCACGTGACGCATAACGTGGACCCAAGCTCGATGAGCTCGTCAAGTTCCGGTCGATCTTTTCCCCGAATCTCGGTAAATCCCCCTCGCGGTGCTAATCTCCATCACTATCAAACCACAATCCCAACAGCCCCACAAACTTATAAATACTTCCACTGTTGCTCAAGCTTTTCCCAGCCACTATTTCGTCCACCATGTCTGACTTGGAAAACCAACAACCTCAAGACCACACACTTGTCGTCGGGAGCCTGAAAACTTCCGGTGCTGACGTTCCTAATACCGATAAAATAACCAGAGTTGTCCACAACGACGAATACATTGTTTTTGGCAACGAGAGATACTTAAAAAAGGACCTTGCCACCGCTTTCGGCGGTACGCTTAACCCTGGCTTGGCTCCACCCCCCAAGCATAATTTGGCCAATCCAGCTCCATTGGGTTTATCCGGGTTTGCGTTAACCACGTTTGTGTTGTCGTTAGTTAACGTCGAGGCCCGTGGTGTCACCATTCCTGGCATAGTCATTGGTTTGGCCTTCTTCTACGGTGGTGCTGCCCAGTTTGTCGCCGGCATGTTTGAGATTGCTGTAGGAAATACTTTTGGTGGAATCGCATTGTCTTCCTATGCTGGATTCTGGTGCTCTTGGGCTGCTTTAGAGGTTGACTCGTTTGGCATCCTGGCTGCGTACGAAGCTGCTGGCAAAGGGCACGAATATCAGTATGCCGTGGGCATTTTCTTGGTGGGATGGTTTATCTTTACGTTTTTCATGACTTTGATGACATTGAAGTCCACGGTGCCGTTTTTCCTTTTGTTTTTCTTTTTGTCGATTACATTTTTGCTCTTGGCTATTGCAGAATTGAAGGGCGGCAGCGTTCCGTGCAAGAAGGCTGGAGGTGTTTTCGGAATTCTTACTGCGTTTGTTTCTTGGTACAATGCCTATGCCGGTATAGCCAACTCGCAGAACTCGTACTTACCCGTCAAGGCCATTCCATTGCCCCAATTGCAGTCCAAGAGGGACTAGTCATATAATTAGTAGTATTTATAAGATAATCAACAAGAACTTGGTCTAGGGTTGCAAAGATTACGTGTACTTCTAATGGGCAAACTCCAGTGTGGAGACTCCGAGCATCCGAAGCGCATATAGGGGAGGTAGTATTAGTATATCACAAAAGTGTGGGTGGAGAATAAGTAAATTTGAGAGGGCTCAAGCTATGGAATTATAATGTTCCTTTGAGAGCAATTGCATGGTAATTAAAGGTGCCAAAATCAGATGAAAATTGAAGGAGAGAACTGGAAGGTAGCATGAACAGTTAGGGGAAAGTTGGATAGTAAAAGTGGAGAAATAGATAAAAGAGGTATGGATGACATAGTGGTCTTGACACAAAGCTGGATGAGACAGTTTCGGATATTAGGGAGTAATGATGAGAACTACTCTAATATTTCATTGTATTTGGGAAAAACAAGAAAGAAAGAGATCTTGCCCTGTTTTTATTATTTATTTTTCATTTATTTTCTGTCCTTCGTTTGCTTTTCGGTATGTCTTTATGCAGCCGGTTTCGTCCTGGATTGACCTTGGTGATAGGAACTGTCAGTAAGGGGTGCGGAGCTTGGCAGTTATATCAAATGTCAATGGCAGACAATTCGGACTTAGTTCTCGTTTCTTTGATGGTTTCAAGGTATGTAAGGAGATTTTGTTTCGATGGTTATGCTTCATGTCACAATCTAAAGTAAGTGTTTCTATGCTTTCGTGGCTTTCTGCGAATTTAATGGGGACTGGTTCATCATTGGACCAATGTTTGGTGTTATCTCTTCAAAATAGATCCACACTTTGAAATCTAACTCTGTTGAATGCTGGGAATTGCTCCAGAGTTCAATATCTAGTTACACCTCTAATTCTTCCTTGCTGTTGAGATCAAATTCTACCCTAATCTTATTTTAGAGATTTACTCTAGCTGTAGAAATGCTCGACAGAGAGCTGCTATCCGAATTTGGTTTAGCAAACCAGCGTTAAATATCTTTTTACTCTCACTAATCTCTTGGGCCCACCACAATAACTTACTGAGCGTTAATCCCCACTAGCCAATTCCCCACCAGCCAACAGCGCACGGCTCTAACAAAGAGACACAGAACAGGCAAAATATGTAGAAAGAAAAAGAAAAAGGGACACGTTGTGAGACAAAAACCCAAGGGGAGAAAGTTCTTGAAAGATTTGTGGAAGATCAGTGCCTCGAAGATCAGTGCCTCGAGACATTGGTTGATCAGTTCTTTGAATTTGATTTCTGAGATACCCGAACTTTAATTTCTGTCATACTCGAGACACTGATTCTAATATTTGTCAAGTATGAGTCAATTGAATTTCAACTTGTCTCAAGAGATTTCAGAGAACCTAGAGGCTCAAGGAAAGACAGTGCTGTAACTCACCATCCTTTAGCGGACCACAAATGTTCCATCGATTACATATTGCTAATTGATACAAATGAATGCTTTTACCAATATCGAAACATCGTTGTTGCCATTTCCTACCTTTTCTTCGTTTGTCTTTCATAAGAGCAATCCGGTGAGAAGTTGAAAACCATGAGAGAAAAAGTCGTAAGCGGTCGCCAACAAAATAGTACCCAAATCAACTAGTAAATCACAAAACGAACTTTCACATCAACTTTCCCACCATACACCCTACTTCATTAATTCATTCTCTTCCCTTATTTTCTACATGTCTGTTCACGTGATGCCTTCTCAGTACATCTAATCTATTTGACATCATCAATTCCACTCATGGAACACCTACAAGATTCGTTAGACATTAAGCTTGTCGACCAAGAAGAACTTGAGTCGTCTATCACGAGAAGAGCCAATCGGGCTCTTTTATCGAAAGAGTCTGAGCTCGACGAGAAGAGACTCACCAAAACCACTGCTGATCTTCAGAAAGTGGAGAGAAAGATTCGAGCCCTAGAGTCCCGGCTAAATGACCCACGGACGAAGATTTCCCAACGGAAGCCACTTCGTGATGATATTGCATGGTTTACAGAAAATGAATTGGCCCCTTTGAAGAAGGACGTAGCCGATATTAACGAAAGACTTCGAGGCAATCGAGAACAAATTACACTCGACTCTGATGGCAAGACAACAAGTGAGCAGATGCCCGGAGAGTCTGAAAGAGACTACCTTGTGCGAACTGGAAAGATCACAGCGTTTGGAAACACCAATGCGTTTGCATCTTCTAATGATTCACAGTCGCATATCAATCTTCGAACACCTGGATTTAAGGTAGACAGGCAGCTGGTAGTGGAACAGCAAGATGCGAAGGAAACTAAAGGCGCTGATGATGCCCACGTTAAGAATGAAGTCGATGACCTGACAGTCAATTCTGTGGAGACAAATGGCCCCGAAAGTCAAGGTAGTGAGGATGCCTATGACGACGAATATGAAGACATCCAGCCGAAGAAACGACGTAGAAAAGCTTCTGATGATGAATATGAAGAAGAGCCAGATAGCATCGAAGACCAAGAACTCGACCAGGAAGTCCCGGCGGTGGAAAATTTTGATCTAGAAGATACCCCGACCACACCAGTTGCTGAACCCCTGACATTGAGAAACGTTGACGATGGCGATGAACTCGTGTACCAGCAAAGACTTCAAAACTGGGTCGCTCAGCGGTCTCTAGCTCGAGGAAAAAACCAAGACAACTCTGAGGAGAAAGAAGAATGGCACATGCCTCATCCAACCATTCCGGACGCTGTTCTAGACTCCAAGTTGCGGTTGCCTGGCGACGTGTATCCGTCGCTCTTCGAGTATCAGAAAACATGCGTGCAATGGCTCTGGGAGCTATATACGCAAAAAACAGGAGGAATCATTGGAGACGAAATGGGTCTTGGAAAAACTATTCAAGTAATTTCCTTTTTGGCTGGACTTCACTATTCTGGTCTTTTGGACAAGCCTGTTTTGCTTGTCGTTCCTGCCACTGTCTTGAACCAATGGGTTAACGAGTTCCACAGATGGTGGCCCCCGCTTCGGTGTGTGATTCTCCATAGTATCGGATCCGGAATGTCGAAATCGTCAATCAAGTCCGAATTGGAGTTGGAGGCCCATTTGGAGACCGAGGAAGGGGATGGAGACTCCGATATCAGTATCCGTGCAGCCAACAACCAGGCCAACGCCAAAGAAATCGTCGAAAGAGTCTTGGCCAAAGGCCATGTTCTTGTCACCACCTACGTTGGCCTCAGAATCTATTCGAAGTACATTTTGCCACATGAATGGGGCTACGCCGTGTTGGACGAAGGACACAAGATCCGAAATCCAAATTCCGAAATCTCCTTGACTTGCAAGCGGATCAAAACATATAACAGGATAATATTGTCGGGAACTCCCATCCAGAACAATTTGATTGAGCTCTGGTCGTTATTTGACTTTGTCTTTCCGGGAAGATTGGGCACTCTCCCGGTATTCGAGCAGCAATTTGCTATTCCAATTAATATGGGAGGCTACGCCAATGCCTCCAACGTTCAGGTGCAAACAGGGTACAAGTGTGCTGTTATTCTTCGAGATTTGATTTCGCCTTATTTGCTTCGAAGATTGAAGGTAGACGTTGCCAAAGACTTGCCCAAAAAGAACGAGATGGTTCTTTTCGTTAAATTGACCCAGTATCAACAGGACCTCTACGAGAAATTTCTAGGAAGCGAGGACGTCAATGCTATTCTTGGAGGAAGACGAAATGTTTTGATGGGTGTGGACATGCTCCGGAAAATCTGCAACCATCCAGATTTGATTGACCGAGAAGTCCTTTTACGCAAAAGGGGCTACGGGTACGGGAACCCGTCGAAGTCAGGAAAAATGCAAGTTGTGAAGAACTTGTTACAGCTCTGGCAATTTCAGGGCCACCGGACATTGCTTTTTTGCCAGACGAAGCAAATGCTCGATATATTGGAAATATTCCTCGTAAACTTGAAAAGAGTCGACGGCGAAGCCAAAGACACGGATGGAGAATTCCATTACCTCCGTATGGACGGTCTGACGCCCATAGCCAAGCGTCAGCAATTGGTGGATACTTTCAACAACAACGAATTCTACCATGTATTTCTTCTAACCACCAAAGTGGGAGGATTGGGTGTGAATTTAACGGGAGCAGATAGAGTGATCATTTACGATCCCGACTGGAATCCTTCGACAGATATCCAAGCACGAGAAAGGGCGTGGCGTTTGGGACAAAAGAAAGACATTACCATCTACAGACTCATGACCGCAGGAACCATCGAGGAGAAGATCTACCACCGGCAAATATTCAAGACGTTTTTGACGAACAAGATTTTGAAAGATCCGAAGCAGAAGCGGTTTTTCAAGCTCAATGACCTCCATGATTTATTCACGCTCGGAGATCCAGACGAACGAGGAACAGAAACCGGAGACATGTTCAGTGGGACGGAGAAGACGTTTCGAGGCGAAAAGGATCGCAAGTCCACCAGACTTTCAAAGTCACACAAAAATGACGATGACTTCTACCAGGTGGCAAGCATCATGGGGGTGTCAAAGTTGGACAAGTTTGAAGGAGATGCCGAAGACGATCACAATAAGGAAGACGAAGGAAGACTCATGGATGGCCTTTTTTCTAATGCCGGCGTGGTCCATAGTATGCTTCAGCACGACGAGGTCATGGACCTGTCGCAGCAGGAATTGACTTTGGTCGAGAAAGAGGCGAGTCGCATGGCCCGAGATGCTGCCGACGCTCTCAAGAAGTCTCGAACATTGACAAGAAAAACGGCAGTGGGAATACCTACATGGACAGGCAAATTTGGGGCTGCGGGACGGTTTGGACCCAAACAGAAGTCCGAAGTCGGGGTGGCTACGTCTCGCTCTCAGCTGCCGATATTGCTGTCGAAATCAGCTACTCCAACATTGACTTCTACATCGATTTTAAGTGAGCTTCGCCAAAGAAAGGCTGGCGACCAGTCTTCCCGATTTACTTTCGGAAATAAGAAAGCTGGAGCGGCAAAGGCTACGGAGACTGATCGGCAAGGGCTCTTGGCCAAAATCATCGATTTCCTCTCGCAGCAGCCGGGAGGATTCAGCAAGTCCAGTGAGATTTTGCAACTGCTTCCCAAGACAGTGAATCTCAAAAAAGAGAAAGTGCTTGTTGAGGTGCGGTCGCTTCTTCGCGAGGCCGCCGAGTGGCAATCTGCGGAAAAGGGCTGGAAACTCAAGGAGAAATTCCAAGGCGGCCGCAACGAAGGCTAGACTGTATTGGCAGACGGAGGTTTCTCTCGCAGATTCGGCGTATGCGGGTTGGAACCGGCCTGCACCCTGCACACAGATCAAGTAGCCGTCGGCGCCGTCATCGTCCAGTTAGTAATATGTAATCGTTCTAGCAGACCCTTGTGAATGCAAAAATGATCCGTTTGGCGAGAACCTACGCTACAAAGTTCGTAGAAAGGTGTCCTCCGCCCGTTTATGATACGGGATGTACCCATTGCCAATTGCCTGTCTTTCCAGATGACAAGCAGATCAATTACACTAAAGACCTAAACGGCACCGCTGCGTCCATGTGGAAACATGTTCTTACTTTTCTGCATTGCGTGACCGACTTCCATGAGCTTCCTTCGAAGATCGAGCTTGTTCCAGGGTCTTTGGCCAACGAGTTTGACTCCATCAAAAGAAAGATGTTGAGCCCGCATCATCCGGTTACGCTATCAGATGCGTTGGTTTCTGGATTGAATATACCCTTTGGGAACCAGCAGAAGGTGTTCATCTATCCTGACCACAAGCAGGTGACATTTGACATGGCTCATCTTCCACAATTCGTCGAGCACTACCTTCTTCCCGAAATTGGCCTGGCTGAAGTGTATAATCCGTTTTCTTTCAAGCCACGGGAATCACACAGTCGAAAACTACACCCAGAGTTATTTACCGAGGAGAAAATCGATACTGATCTCATTCTTATCTGTGGACACATCCAGCGAGATATTCGATGCGGCGAACTTGCGCCGTTGTTGAAGAATGAGTTCGAGAGGGTTTTGGAGAGGGAGAATCTAAGTAGCAGTGTCAAGGTGGGGTTGATATCTCACATCGGGGGCCATGCTTACGCCGGAAATGTCATCTACTTTCCCAAAAATTCCCAGCCCATCTGGTACGGAAGAGTGTTTCCAGAACGCGTGCAGGGCATTGTTCAAGAGACGATAATCGGCAAGAGGATCATTAGAGAGTTATACAGAGGATCAGACGTACAGAACGAATAGAATCGGCAATGCTGGAATGGAAGCCGTAGAATGTTAGTATCTCGAAGATCAGACATATGAAGGAATTGTCAGTGTTTTGGGTGGGACGCCACCAGAGTAGTTTGGGACCAATACGAGGCATACATTTCTAGACCACAGCCTTGGCCCATTCCAATCAGGGCATCCATATCCTGACTATGGGACCGATAACGGGTGTGTAAAGCTGGAACATATGGTTGGCGGCTCATGTGGTGCAGGCGCACAGAAGCATGCGCGGTGAAGATGCTCGTGCTCGTGCTCGTGCTGTGCGCGGGTGCACCTATGCACAGCTCAACAATAGTGGTGATCATGTACCACGTAACGCGCGTTATCTCAATTTCAAGCCATACAATGCATGTGTAATCGGTACCAGTGACTGGACTGAGAAGCCCAATTCCAATGTGACTTCGCTTATTTTTTTTTTTCGGCAGAATTTATTCAAGACTGTCATCGAAGGAAGCGTTGAACGGTGCGATCGACGAAAACTGCATGATTTTCAATGCGGCAGGCGTGCATTTTGGATAGACGCTTGATGTGATGCCAGCGCATGTAGGTACGGAAGCACGACTTGTTCTTAGCAGATAAAACGGCGTAAGCTGAATGGTCTTGAGGGTATCATCTGGGACACAGTGAATAATTAGCAACGACCCGCAACAGGAATAATTGAATCTGATAGCTGCCAAATTAACAGATATCGCCTACTCATGGGAACTGAAGTGTCCCTGCAATGGCCAGGAACAATCTACCCTACTGAAATCATCAGATATCTGCAAAGTTAACGGTGCCACCACACTTCGTTTCAATCGAAGGTTGTCGACACAGGATCTCACATCTAGACTATGCTTGCGCATGTGAATGCTTCGAGAGTCAGTGGACGGAGAAGACGAACCATGCATGCGCGCGAGGTATACAGTTGGATCATCTAGATTGTTTGTCGGGACTGAGGAATTTACTTCTTCCTTGTACTTAGACGATGGTCCATCGAAAGGACGGTGAGCCACATTCCCTCACAATACTAATATAAGGCACCGGATTTAGTACGTGAGCAATGGCTGGGAATATGTGCGAACGGAATTCATCATCCTGTGTATGCCGTCAAGGTTCGAAGAAAGCCTGACATGCAGATTCATCGGGTTACCACGGTATTGAGCGACGTACTGGTACAGAAAACGAAGGATTCGAAGCCGAGGTATGAACTTGGGGCTGGTACACTGTACGTTTGTCTGTGAAATGACTGCACTAGTTTGTGTTGAAGATCATCAAGACAGAACTTAGGTAAATTATAGAACGCATAAGAACACCTAGGGACTGCGAGAGAACTAGAAATGACGCAACGCCATCACACATGACCTACTGCATTCCAAAAACTAATATTGCTTACATGCAGGTGATCCCTAGGTAGCGGAAGCGGACGCGATAGATGCATCCTTTTAACGAAATCCCTCGCTGAACATAAAACAGCGTTGTAGGTCAATCCTCCAAAACAGAAGCAAACATTTTCAACATAACAACTTGGAATTGCAAGGATTGCCGGCTATGAGCAATCTAGAAGGATAAGGTTCTTAGTGTGGTGTGCGTCATAAAACCGCCTGTACCGGCATACTGAATTTACATTGCATTGCAGCGCATGACAACTAGCAGAGCAAGAAGCGCCTTGTATGCCAAACTAAGCTACAATGTGCGCCGAGATGTAGAAGTATAGAGACCCTACGTGAGTGTGCAGTTCATCTCCCTTAGCTCGAGGCTATCGACGGTTCCATGAGTAACCGCTCTGAAACTAGAAACTCCGAAAATTGTTGCCCGAGACGTTTGCGTGCTGCACCGCAGGAGAAGAATCTTAGGCACCGTGAAATATGCAGCGGGGTAATTAGGAGAATGTGAGCACGGAACTGAGTGCCTAGACGGGCATGGGATTATGCAGTCTCGGTATACAATTCAGGCAGCCCGACATACAAGCTTCAAAGTTCGACGTACAAGCACAATCTACGTAATATCGGATAAGGAGCCAGCCAATCGTACGTTGAACGGGCGTCACGAAATGAAGCCCGGACTGCGCAAGGAGCGTAGCTGACGGTGCGTATGCATACAGTACAAGCATATTGTCTGGTGCAGTAATATGTGTGGTGCTGTTTCGATGTGCTATCGTTACTTATGCGAGGTTATTTTTCGCCGCCCCACCATAAACTATTTCTTCCAGTCTACTCTTCTTTTCCTCAGAACCTGCCACCCCCTTCTTTTTGATAATTGTGTCGGCATCTCTGTACGTGATTATCTCGCCCTCGTTGAACCTGAATATTCCAATCTTCTGAGGTTATCTCGAGCATTTTGCGTGTTTCGTCAACAAACAACTTGGATCTCCATTCGTGTTTGTGTTTTCATCACTTTACATTGAAGTCGCTTTCATTCGCCGCTAGCCGCTCGCCCTTGCCGTTGTTGATTTGCAGTTTCGAACATCGTATAATCGCCGAGGTTCTTCCCTGCCTGCCAATTCATAACATTGTCAACAACATTTAGCCGCCCACACCACCAACGCCCAATTGGCCCCTGAAATGTCCACTCAGCAGTACTCACAAATGCCTACCTCCTACTACGGCCAAGAGCATTACCCCTACCAGCTGTATATAAATGGCAATCAGCCTCAGCTGGGCCAAACACAACCTCAGGCCCAATCGCAACTGCAGCCTTTGACCCAGCAGCTGTTGCAGGCTCAATCTGCCCAGTACCAGCAGCCATACGGTGGCCAGTACTACATGGTAAACAACCAGCAGGTGCAACAGGGCCAGCATCCTTTGCAGACGCAGCAGACTCCGCAGCAGTCTCAGTATCAGCAGTATCAGCAGCCGCAGCAGGCGCTGCAACCTCAGGTCCCTCAGCAGACACTGCAGCAAGGTGACTATGCCGCCCACTACCCGGGCTACACGTCGTCCACGTCGCTGGCTGCACCATACCAGTATGCATTGTACCAACAGAATGCTCAGCCAATCTCGTCTGCCGCTGCTCCTCAGGCTCTGATCTATGGTGCCCCGGGCCAACAGGCTGCAACTTCCCAGCAAACACCTGCGGCGGCTGCCACTCTGGCTGGTGCTGTCAGCTCTCAATCGGGCGCTCCTGTGTCGTCTAGCGCTACCACCGCTCCTCTGTCTGTTCCTCCGTTGTCCACCAAGGGATCGCTGTCGTCTGACGCCATGGCAGCCACGGGAGGAAACTCGTCGGTTGGCCAATACCAGCCTCCCGGAATTCGTCCACGCGTCACCACAACCATGTGGGAAGACGAGAAGACCTTGTGCTACCAGGTGGACGCTAACAACGTGAGTGTGGTGCGTCGTGCTGACAACAACATGATCAATGGAACCAAGCTCTTGAACGTTGCGCAGATGACCCGTGGTCGCCGTGACGGAATCTTGAAGCTGGAGAAGGTCCGTCACGTTGTTAAGATTGGCTCCATGCACTTGAAGGGTGTGTGGATTCCTTTCGAGAGAGCGCTTGCCATGGCTCAGCGTGAGAATATCGTTGATTTGTTGTACCCGTTGTTTGTTCGTGACATCAAGCGCGTCATCCAAACTGGCGTTACCCCATCGTCTCAGGCAACCAGCTCCACCGCAGCAAAGGCACCAATTCCAGCCACCGCCTCCTACCCTGCCAGCAGTGCTGCCACATCTCTGACCAATCCAAACTTGAGCTATTACCTGCAATACCCATCGCAGTATCCCCCTTCCACGACTGTGAATGAAGGTGCTGCTTCTGCACCTCAACAGCAACAACAACAACTGCAGCAACTGCAGCAGATAGCCGCTCAACAGCAGCTCTACGGCTACTCGCAACCATCATACTACAATCAGTCGTACGCTTACAACCAGTCGGGCTCTTTGGGTGCCGGCGGAGCTAACAACTATTCGTCGTACTCTCAAGGTGCTCCTATTTACTCTGGCTATGCTGGTTACTCGCAAGTTCCACAGGGCCAGAGTCAGAGCCAGCCTCAAGGCCAGCCTCAGAAGTCTTACGAGCAGTCGCTGCAACCTCAACCTCTTCAACTGCATCAGCTGCCCCAGCACGACTCTCCAGCTTTAAAGAAGGAGAAAGAAGCGGAGAAGAAATGAGTCGTTGACTAACACCTGTATCATTTGTGTACCTTATATTAGCTATCAATACAATTGTGTTGCAGTAAATTGAATAACAAATTAGCTGATTTTGTATTCATTGTAAGCTGAAGTGTTCGACTGGATTGATCTTTCGAATTTGTTGAAGGAGCCTCGAACCTTGGCACCTCGGGCAGTCCGAGCTCTCGGAACACCGCCATCTTCATAGCCCCGCTAAGGAGCATCTAAAGCCCGTTTGTAACGAGAACTTCTCGCCGTATTGGTCCAACTGCAACGTCGGCCACTATTTTACGAACTAGACGCTCTAGCAGATGCATGCATCAAGGCTACGTAGCGCAGTATGTTGCATTTCGCCTGCGAGCCGTAAGCAATACATAATGAATGAATCTCATCGTAGAGCAAGCACGACAAGCTCAAGGTTGCGGTGTTAGTGGATCATCTTCTCATGATAACCCTTTATGTTTCTAATAAAATAAAGGGCTTGCAAACTAACTGTGATTGAATGCAACGGATGTTGAACCTGCACGTCATACCGCTTGCTTCGCATACTCAATGCCAGGCTAATGTCAGTAACAGGAAGATCCTGCGGACAACAACCTACCACATCGTCATAGGTGAAACCTTCCATGTTGATCTGATGAGGTTCATACGGAATACCGATATGGGCAGCAACTTCGAAGTGGACGTGATCTTGAGTACTGAAAGACTGCAACTCAAGCAAGCCATTAGCGACGATACTAAGGGCTACCATCCCATAAGCTTGATAACTAGGGGTATCAGGAATTCTGATATTACATGCACTTGCTTACTGTTTCAATGACATATCTATTTCAACCCTATAAATCAATCATCCTTGGCATTCATCTCGGACTTGTTCAAACCGTCGTATGCTGTTTGCAAACCCTTCAACTGCTTCTTCAAAGTGGCAATATCGACATTCCTCTTCAGGATTTGATCGCGCAACGATCTAATCTCCTCATCATCGATATCGGTGCTATTGGTGGACTTGGACAACTCTCTGAACGACGACTCCTTGCGCACCAATTTCTCTAAAATAGAAACGACCGTGTTGATAGCCATCGACAAGTACAAGACGGCTCCCGTAATGTAGAGATTGCGTTGTGCGTAGAACTTGGAAGCAAGTTGATCCGACAGCAAACCTGCCTGCTGTTGTCCAGAAGTGAACTGAGCATAATATGGGTCGGACAACCGCGTGTATCTTTTAAGTTTATTGACACAGTCAACGAATTGGAGCCCCAATAGGATGATTGTGAAGACAAAGCC
The DNA here is from genome assembly GCA_030566995.1 of Sungouiella tsuchiyae. Taxonomy (NCBI): domain Eukaryota; kingdom Fungi; phylum Ascomycota; class Pichiomycetes; order Serinales; family Metschnikowiaceae; genus Sungouiella; species Sungouiella tsuchiyae. The sequence continues at coordinate 42,959 of JAJLRO010000034.1, read as the reverse complement.
AACTTTTGCGTTCGAGTTGCTTCTGAGCAACGCAAATCCGTTGAGAATACGCACTCTCAACACATGTGGCAAGGGCAAGAGCAATAAGAGCAAAAACGCCATCTGGGTGACGAGAATGCTGAACACCAAGGTCATTTGGATACTCATGTTGGAAATGTTGATGGAAATAGTGATATAGTGAAGGCAAAGTGGTGTTGAGGCAACAATGTCAAGGTACAGGTGGCCATTGGACGTGCGGGGCACAGATGCCAGAGAAAGCGTTGCGTTGTGCACGGTGGGCGAAGCCAGGCATGAGCTGTTCGATCCGCAGTGTCTCTGCATGGCTGCTAGCAGGGCGGTGCAGCAAGCGACATGATGCAACAAGCGAGGTCGCTGACATTTATAGCCCCGTCACCTTCTTTGCGTAGATATACGAAATGAAACTGAACATTGTAAGGCCCAGCACGATCCCGAAAAACCACACAAGCCCATCGTGGTCCTGGCCGGGAACAATACAGTTCATTCCCCACAATCCGGTCACAACGTTGATAGGCAACACAATAGTACCCAAGATAGTAATCTTGCCCAACACATCGTTCATGTCGTTGTTGACCTTGGTCATATCGATATTGAGCTGGGCCAAGTAGTTTGAGTGGCTTCGAGCCAACAACTTCTCGTAGTGGTTGAGCGACTGCAGCATGGTGACGATGTGGTCCTGAATATCTCCCAAGTACATCAAGATTTCTTGCCGCAGCGCTAATCTTGCAGTGCTAGCCGTCGCGTTTGTTGTAATGGATTCGTTGTCATTGAACCGCTTACTGAATCCCTTGATGACATCAGCCTTGGATCCCAAGAGACGCATCACCGACATGACCCGTTTTCTGCATTCGCCAATTCTTCTCAACATGTCACCTTTTCGTTTCCAGGCAACGATCTTGGACAGTGTAGAATGAGTGGAGCTCAGCGAGGACGAGCGTTTGGAACCGATGGAGTAGTCCACATGAGATCCTCTCTTTTTGCGCAAAACTGGCCGCGAAACCGTGGGCTCCACTATCGATTTCGATCTTTGGCGCCGATAGAAAACATCGGAGGTGGCCGTCCGCTTGAATGAGCGAGTTCCGGGAAATTCTGCTTCTTCATCCAGAGACTCGTCGTCGCTGCTGCTGTCGTCGGTATCGCCCGAATGCATTTTCATAATCTGGTCTTCGATCAAATACACTTCTGCCTCGATGCTGTCGATCATGGGTGCAAAAGAGTCAGTGATATCGTCGATCAAAGCATAGCAGATCCAGTCTGTAGACACAGTCAAGTGGTCTTTGAGCATTCTGGCCCGACGTCTGACGTTGATGGGGTGCGGAGTGGCACTGAAGTGGAAAGTCAACACACCGTGCTTGAAGATGATCATGTACATATTCAATGGACACAATTCTCCGCTGCGGACCTTGTTGTTCTTTGAGAGAGCGGACAGACCCGTGGACCGGCGACCGGATGAGCGGCCCGTGTATTCTCCAGCCTTCTTTCCGAACATTTTGCGCCAGTATTTTCCGAGTGCGTTCGACAGCTGTCCAAAGAAGAGATCGTCCAGAGACTTATTATATTCCAGCATCTTTCCAGATTTTTTCTCGTTTTCCTTCTTTCTCTGTTTCCGTCTTTCGTACACAATATCGAACGACGTGAAACAAACAAAGTAGTATTGACGGAACACCTCCAACTTCTCGCGGGTCTCGCCCAAAAAGATATCTTCTGTTGTGAGAGGATGGAGCCCAAACGTCTTGGAAAGCACCTTCATTTCCTCCTCCAGCGGATCCAAGATATCGAGCCAGAAAGGCGGCGATTGGTGATGATGCTGGGCACTGACACTATTGGCTCTCGTCCCCGGGGCCGTTCCAGTGAACGACGGAACACTTGCTCCCGCCGGAGAGGCCAATTTCAGGGGATAAGAGCGAGAAGCGACCTTGTTGACTTGTAAAGTTGGATTCCCATTAAGAGTAGTCGTATCCACAACACTCACCTCTGGATGTTCTGCCACTGGCGTATCCTCGCGAGTCAGTATGGATGTCTTTCCGTGAGATGTAGAAAACAAATGCTGCAAGTTTTGTGTGATCAGCTCGCCGTTGGCTGCCATTCTATCGGAAATCAACCCCAGAAGCGTGGGAGCATGAATCGTGCCCTCTATGTCTTCACGGAAATAGGTAAATCTGCACAAGGCATCTTTCTTGGGCTGTCCGGTGTGGGTCAACACCTGATTGACGTGTTCTTCGCTTTTTTCCCATGGCTGGATGGGCTTAGGCCGAACCCGGAACGACAGACTATCCAGGTGGAGCAGACCTCCCTCGTCCACTTGCACCAGCTGCAACAACGGCGCCTCCTCATTGGTGGGCAGAATATCGTCGAATCTGCTGGGAATGCCGGGTTGTCTCATGTCCGCGGCAGACACCCGTCGTGCTACTGGATAGTGGAAATTGACTTCTTGGTTGTCGTTAGGAACATCGTGCAATTCGTCCAATTCCTCGGCAATGTACTCCTCCAAAACAGACAAATCGGGCCACGCATGCTTGATTTCTGCGCTGTCGGCGTCCACGAGTCCATCGTAGTCGTAATAGTCTGGGAAACAGACGTCGTCCAATGACGTCAGATCACTCAGATGTTCCAGCGACGGGTTCAGCTCGCCAAACTCAAGCAGCAGCTGTCTGGAGTCGTTGCTGTAGACCGAATTGCCGTCGCCCATGTCCCCGCCACCATACGAGCCTCGGAGCTGCTGCTGTTGCTGAGCAAACTGATCCATATCCAATGTTACCTGCCTATACCGGGAATTGCCGCTATTTGCGCCATTCTGCTCAAGTAAAGTCTGCAAATTGCGGTCTGTAAGTGGGAGCTGCCGGCGGCTGGCGCGACGGTGGCCATTCCGACCAGAAGTCATGGACCTGCTGCCCCGATGATCCACAAATGGATCGGATTGAATGTTGCGAGGTGTAGACACATAGTCGTCGTCGGAGAAGACTGATTCGTCGTTATTCTGAACAGGAGGCACTCCAGAGAGTCTGCTCTTGTTGATCCTCCTTCTGTTTCTGTTTCTGTTCTTGTTCTTCTTGGCCATTAGATATAGTCAAAACTTGGCGGTGGTGAAAAGACCAATGAGATTGGCTACTCGGAGATGGGTCAGCTAGTTTAAACCTAAAAATGCGACCAGTTTAGACCAATGAGAATCGGAATATACAAACAAGCGTAAATTTGTAATTGCTAGTGCCTCACGATATTTCAGTATTCCATCGGGTGCGGCAACCTTGTTGAGTGGTGTGCATACGAGCAAGCGTCACGAACCATTGGGCTTGATTTTAGTTAATTTCAGGTGATTCGACAGTTCTGTGTATACCTAAGGCGGGTATTTCGTAAGCTTGTTAACTGAGAACATTTTGCTGTTGACATAGAGACGAGGAGAGAGACAATAAAGTACTTCTCTGAGCTGTAGACCTGTGTATTAAGATAAGACCCTCAGCATACGTTGCTGCTCACGTGACGGCCAAGAAGCTTGGTAGTCATGAAGCGTGGGACGGCGAGGTTTCCGAGCGGCGAGAGGAGGCATGGGTGTTGGCGGAGGTGGACATTTGGTGGCTACGTGAGTTTGGGTATCAGGAGGGCGATTTTGAGCGAAATGATGGGGGTTGTAAGCGTCCGGATAAGAGGGGTGGTCGATGCAAAGAAAGATTCCGTGCGGTAGAAGGTCGGAAGTCCGCTAAGGAATCCGACGACGACGTTTTCGGTTTTAAGTCAGTACAGAAGTGAAAGAGACAGAGGATAGCACAATTTTCTCGAACTAATAGCGAGAAAAGTTGGCGTTATGCTTCACAGACTCCACCCTACAGATCAAGCTATTTCCAAGGCAATCGGAATGCTCTTTGAGCATCAGACGTTTCACGTAAATTCATTTTCCCTAACTAGCCATTTTATCTGCTCTCCATTCTGATTCTACTCTTCTCTCATTCTGCTCTTCTTGCTTTAACTCTGTTCATTCCTCTTTCTCAGATCTATTCATTATTCTTTCTCAAATCTGCTCTTCCTTCACAGCTTTCCCGTCCTTCCCCTCCTCCTCCTCCTCCTTCTCCTCTTCGTTGTTTCCATTGACAGTTTCAGGCTCCACTTTCCGCTTCTTGCCTTCGTTTAATGCGTCCAACGCACCATTCACTTCTTCCAGAAGCTTCAACAACTGCCTCCATGCGTCTTCTGAGAGTGCAATACCCTTTTTGCCTGGCTTCTTCTCCCCACTGGCCTTATCTATATAAAACTCGCGTATATCCACGAGATTAATGCCGTTAAATTTGCGGACTGTGACGGACTTCTTCTTGTCTAATTCTCTGGAGAAATTGGTCAATTCCTCACTTTCTGCCGCTCTCTTTGGTGCCATGGCAGATAAAACTTTTATAAGTTATCTCAATTCAGCACAATTGACCCCCTAAAGAATAAGTACTTAAGTTTGGATGGAAAGAAAGCTGTAGTGCTTTGATGAATCGATTCTCTTCCTGTATACAGCTTTACATACTAAACTTCACCACCAACGTCCTTACCAATCATAACTAGAAACGGCCACTTGACCATGTCTCGTTCATGTGCTCGTCGCCAAGTTCTCTCTGGAATTTCTCAAAAAGCTCTTCTTCCTTCTTGTTCTCGGAAGTCTGCACGGACTTGAGGCCTTCAATGGCCAGATCCAATTCCTCCAAAGAAGACACCCCCAAAACCACCGAAAGTTTTTTGTTCCACTTTAATGGGTATGACGTAGAGATCTCTCCTTCTTTGCCCGTTTGGAAAAGAGTTCTCTTCAAGGAAAACTTCGTGGCCAAGTCAGCCAATTCCACATTATCTTCATCTAACAACAATTTAGCAGCATCGCTGGCGCTTTCCCTAAGCTCCTTCGAAGCTGGGTGGAACGAGTGGGTGCTACCCGAGCGAAGCAACGACATGGACAATATAGATCCGTTCATGAGCTTCTTGATCCCCGTTTCGAAAAACTTGTCATACAAGTCAAACAACTTGGTGTTCTGAAGGCACCCGTGTGAGTAAGACAAGATAGCATCCAAGGGACCAATCTCTTGCTTGTGGGTCGAGTTGCACTCCTGCGCCACCTTTAAGAGGTACTCAACCGGATAGCCAGTAACGCCGATGTTGTGAACAACTCCTTCCTTTTTCAAAGCAACAAGCTCCTTCAATGCCTCGTAAACGTCTTCTTCTTCTACAAACTCGATATCATGCATGTATACCAAGTCCAAATACGAGGTGTGGAGTCTTTCCAACGATCTTTGCACCGACTTTCTCACCCAGTCTCGCGAGTAGTCAAACTCCTCCAGCTGCAAGCGACCGGCCTTGGTGCAAATGTAATAGGAGTCCCTGGGCCAATCTTTGGCGATTTCCTTGAGAGACTTGCCAATAAGTTCTTCTGAACGTCCATAATATGGCGATGTGTCCAACGCATTGTAGCCTTTAGAAAATGCCGTCAGAAGGATCTCCAGCACGGGGACCTTGGTTGGATCATCCGAATAGATGTCGTTGAGGACTGCTCCACCAATGATAAGTGGTGGCAAGTCTTCGATTGAGCGAGATTCAGATGGAGACATATGGATTACAGAAGTTCGGAGTGCGAATTGCTACTGTGGAGAATTGCGCAAAGACTGGGCTTATATAGGTTTCGGAGCTTCAGGGTTCAAACGGGTTGCGCAATCAGGGCTAGATGGAATTGATTGCGATTGCCATTAGATTGCGCATATTTAGACTGCGGAGCTGCATTAGACTTTACTTGTTGAAGATGGATGAGATTGCATAAGCACGTAAGCAATTAGACTGCGAAAGTTAGATTTGGAGACACTCGCGGAGATTATTTTGGAGTGGAGTGGCATTGGGCTCGCAAGAACACTACATTGATGAATGTTCAGAAATTATAGGCGAAGGGCCTGGAGCAAGAAATCACAGCAACCTAGACTGCGAGAACGGACATCCGAAACCGTCTAAAGTGGCTGCGACGCAATACTCTTAGAATACCTAATGGGGCAGTTTCAGACGTATGTGGGGAGTCCAATTGCAAGCTAGATCTATGTAGAGTGACGTGGAAAGTCCAATTGCAAGCTAGACCTTTGTAGAGTGACGGTTTTAATCAGACCGCAACCATATCTTTGTCAACTTGACCAACTACCACCCAATGGAGGGGAATCTCGTAGTTGACAACTCTACTCGTCGTGAATATAAAGAGCCTTTTAATGAATAACGTTAATATGCAATGAACCGTAACACTATTTTGTTATGGGATCAGAGAATGCAACATCCCCAGAAACAGATACAGTTGCTGAATTGTGTACTCGGATAAATGTCGGATAAATCTGCGAATTTTGACACATTATGGTAAATTGAAGACATGCAACAATTCTGTATTCGTTCAGCCATCAGGGACGGCAAGAGTCGTATCTGGGTAATCTTTGCACCCAGTCTCTTTGCACCCAGTCTCATCTATCAACACATCGCTTCATACGAATTCGTATCCGTAATTCCAAATATCACTGTGAGTACCACCCATATGTACATGTAGTACCACATATGGACAAGACCATATGTAAAACATGCAAACTTTAGGTAGCTACAGAGTACCATCCTAAAAGTCACTCACAATCTAACTCCTTAGTTACTGACAAACTAACTCATTACTTACTCACCAACTTCACTCCTTCGTTACTCACAACCTTCACACCTTACCTACAAGCTCACCTACTTTAAATTCCCCTACACCAGATTCCTGATCCATTAATACATTAAAACACTCCGTCGCCCTCTACCAAATAATTATACGGCACCAACCCCATGCTACCTCTGCTCGCCCCACAATTCTCTCCCAACTCACATACATACCAATTATCCTCTTGCTTGTGAATAACATACATGTGCCAGCCCTTTCGGAACCCCAACTCGCCGGTTTCCCGGGCATTATAGGTGTATTTAGCCACTGCTTTGGTCTCGTATTTGTTGCGTGTCACCGGCGTGATATTCTCCACGAACGAATTGAGATTGGTGTATGATTTCGTGGGCGACCGCAGGAGCAGCCGTCTCTTGTCCTTTTTGACTACCGTATCTGACAGATTTTGTTTGTGGAAGCTGGGTGGTTCCACCGTCGACTTTCGTCTCGGACTCCGGAAAGAAATGGTGTCTCTTCTAGTAGCAATCTCGTCTCCGTCATCAACATAATCCGATGGAGGAAGCTTCTGCAACACTGTCGATGCGCTAGTGTACGTCAGGTCATTTGCATCCTTCACCGACCTTCTGAATTGGGTAACGTCTCCGTCTCCGCCAGAATTGAGGTCTTCGAGAGCTTTGGCCATGAAGTCGATAGAAAAGTCCTTGGCAATTGGAACATTGGGTTTCTGCATCGGTGGAGGACCTTGTGACGCCAACCCACCAAAAATGTCCGTCATGTCCCGCAGTCGCCTGTTAATCTGGTCTTGCACATCGTGCACAAGTTTGTCCTTTCTGCGTGGAGAAGACCAACTTCTTCCCGTGTTGGCGGTGTAGTTCGTGGGATTGGAGTACTCCAGCTGACCGTTGGAGCTATGAAGGTCGTTTCTTTCATCAAACACCTCGCCCCGGTCCTCGGCTCCAGATGTGTATGCGCTATTTCTGGAAGGTGTTTTCCGAATGGCCATCACAGGGTTTCGAGGCTCGGCACCGGCCTCTTCGGTCCTGTTGAAAACATCATTTTTCCCCGCTGGAAACCGCGATACGCCACCTTGCGGCAGCTTCGAGATTTCGCTGTTCAAATCAAACTTCGGTGGCAGTTTGGCTACAAGCGGCTCTTTGATTGGAGGCAAGCTTTTGTTCACAGCCGCCTTTTGTTTAGGGCTTCCCGTCGTCATCACGTTCGACATGTGGGTGCTGTCTGCCCGGGGTGAAATGTTCAGTCTGGCTGGACTCCGTGGAGATCTGCCAGCCATGTCCGACTGGACAGAGAAGGTTCTTGTCAATATCTGAGAATAGTCGGGATCTTTGAAATTGGCCACGGCGTACGGTGGAACATCAACATCGTCTTCGTCCATTCCGTTCGAAAAGTCCACATACACGGGAGCATTGGGGATTCTGTCTCCGGTGCCGTAAGTGGCTGCAAAGTCGTGGATATCCTTTGGGGCAGCGACTTTGGCAAACAAATTGCGTGCCACGTCAGCACATTGGTCCAACTCGACGCAGAGCAGCGCAATATTGTTGCAGTAACTGAAGCAGTTGAGCTTACACATCTGAATACGCTCGATTTCGAGCTGGTAGAGATTCAGAAGCGCAATGGACCAGTCTCTGACCCAAACCTCGTGGATATCGGCATACCTCTTGAGAGCGTCCTGGTAGTGGAACCTGGAGCCCTCAAGGTCGGCCTGGAGCTTCTGGAGCTTCGCAGTATTGCGATCTAGCTCTTTTCCCCAGGTAGTTTGGCATGCCAATGTCAACGACTTGATTTGCGAGCATTGTGTGTGGAATTTCTCTTTGGCGGCGTCCAAGCGACTCAGGCATTCCCGCTTGCGGCTTAAAACTTTGTGCATGTGTGTTTCGAGCTTGGCCACGTTCTTGACGTAGATCTGGTAGAAATTGTGGAGCTTCTCGTAGTTTTGGAAAGTAACGCTGCGAGAAAAGTTATGGTGCTTTGCTACCATATTCTGGCTCTCGGCCTGGAGCTTGTCGAGCGCCACCTTGAGGGTGCCAATCTCGCCAGACCCCAACACTGTCGATGCATTCAACTTGTCCAACTTCTTGTTGTATTCCTTCTCGATGGAGATTCTTTCTTTGTAGTATTGGAGGAGCTCGTCCAACGTGGCGGTCGAATCCTTGATTCGGCTCTGGACAACCTCAAATCCTCCGTCTTGAAGTCCCCAGAATTGGTTGATGAAGGCTCGTTCGGGTAGCATTGCTATAGGCATTTGGAACACCAGAAAGCGTGCAGTGTAGCTGTCAGTGAGAACAAAAACAGCGTCAGCTTGGTTTGGCGTGAAGGACACAAGTGTAGTCTGCGATTACAGCAGTTATTCGTAAAATCCTAGTCACTATTGGTATGGCTTGTTTATGTCTTGCCTAATGGGGAAATGTTATTGTGCCAGCAACCATTACCACGCAGGAACGAATTGACGATGGGCAGCCAGCCGACAGCTAGACGCTACAGTGAGAAGATTTTGGCAAATTGGCGTAGCGAGGCAATTACTTGGTGGGGTAGTCGAAGCGAGTTAGATTGGAGCTGGAGTGACGATAAGAGGGTACGTGAGCATTCCTTTTTTTTTTGTTGTCTTTTTCCTTTTCGTTTTCCCTTTTCATTTTTCTGAGATAAGCTTCCACATATCCATTGACATCACATATCTATTGACAAATCCAAGAGATCGTTCAATGACTTCTGTTAGCCAGAGGTGGCTTCGAATTTGAGGATTTATGTGAGAGATATGGCACATCAAAGAACCCAAGAAAGATGAAATGAAGAATATGACAATTTTCTGCAGCAACGTACATGCCACCAGCCAAAAATTCCCATCTAGTTTTTTCTATTATGAAGTCTAACTATCTCCTTCAGAAAGCAAAATAATAGTCTAAAAGTTGTAGATAGGCGAGCTCGCATACAGGAATATTATCAGAACAACGGGCAGATTTTTTGTAAAGATACCTGCAAGTTGTTAAGGATATGTGCAGTATCTACGGTAAGGTTTGCAATGGGGAAAAGCTCTTAGTCTCAAATAGTAATGTAAGGATTAATGATGGTCGGTTAATTCCTTAGAAAGACTTGAGCAGAAAACCCCCACTTATATATCAAAACATATAAGTTCTAGACTGAGAGTAAATGTAAGGATATGTTAGCAATCATCTAGGAAAGCATGATCAAAGTGTCTAGGTATCCACTCAGAAGTGAGCAAACGCATATAGATGCAATCTTAAGATGTACTGATTTTGCTCATATCTCAACATTTTTTGACAATTCTTCAAGAAAACAAAAGTACTAAGATCATTATGTTGTGCCTAAATTGTAGAATGAGTCTTCCTTGCGTAGAACTCATAATGGGCTCACCGTATACTTCTACCCCGACTTCCGGGCGATTTCCGCTCCGGACTCACTCTTCCGCTCCATTGCGCGCTTAAGCCACACCATTTCGTTTCCATCACTCTCTTGTTTTCTCTTCAGCCATACAGGATGACAGCGACAGCGCATCCGGCTTTGTCACGTGACACGAAGTCTAGGGATTATCTGACTAGGTTTCGTGAGCTTTACGGGCGGTAAACCGCAAAGCACCGGAAGCGAAAGCGGCGCCAATTTCCCAAAAACTCTTCTCTTCCTTTTTCCCAGCTCCGCATTCTACACCTAAGCGGCATGCTTCCAAATTAGTTGCGCCGGTAGAGGCCTGCAGAGCGCTTATTCAAAGTCACGTGCTGCGTGCATCACTTTTTGACTTTTAGATGAACTATGTATCCAAAAATCATTTCCCGTATAAAGGCTTGAATTGTCCATCTCGCCTCGCTCGGTCTTTTACTTTCTTATCTAGATTTACCTGCTTATTTACCCCTCGCACTCGTCATTCAAAAAAGATGACTACGAGGCTACAACTGATACAAGAGTCTAAGCCCTACAAATGGGCCAAATGGGTGGTTGATTTCTTGATTGCCCAGTGGTTCTTCGTCCTCTTGGGCGCATTCGTTGCGATTGCCCACTCGTACCCGGAGTTCGCCAAGCAGGGTGGAACCGTCAAGGCCGAGTACTCCATTGGCTACGGAGCCGTGGCTGTGATCTTTTTGGTTTCCGGTATGTCCATGGCCACCAAAGACTTATTGTCCAACATCGCCAACTGGCGAGCACACTTTACTGTTTTGTCGTCGTCGTTTCTTATCACCTCCGCCATCATCTACGGAATCGCCTGCGGTATCAAGGCGTCCCACGACGCAGCCATCGATAACTGGGTGCTTGTTGGACTTATCGTCACCCACTCGTGTCCCACCACGGTTTCGTCCAATGTGGTGATGACCAAGCAGGCCCACGGAAACTTCGTTTTGACCACGTGTGAGGTGGTGGTGGGCAACTTGCTTGGAGCTTTCGTCACCCCGGCATTGGTGCAGATGTACTTGACTGGAGGGTGGGAGTTCGGAAACCCGGTCCACCAGGCCGTACACGCCACAGTGAGCGACTTGTACCGCAGTGTGATGAAGCAGATTGGATTGTCTGTGTTTGTTCCGATCTTCGTGGGCCAGGTATTGCAGAACATTTGGCCCAAACAGGTCAAGTGGAGTCTTACTACATTCAAGTTGAACAAGGTGTCGTCGTTCATGTTGCTTTTGATCATGTTCCAGTCGTTCTCCACGGCTTTTGCTCAGGATGCATTTACTTCCGTGAGCCATGCATCCATCATTTTCTTGGTGTTTTTCAACATCGGCATCTACCTCTTTTTTACGGTGCTTGTGTACTTCTACTCGAGGCCGAGATTCATCTTGACCTTACTCCCAACTGAGCCCACTCCCGAGTCTTCCAGGACCTACACCTGGTGCTACAAGATTTTCAGACCGTTCTACTACAACAGGCGCGATACCGTGGCTGTGATGTTGTGCGGACCAGCTAAGACAGCAGCATTGGGTGTTTCGCTTGTTTCTTCACAGTACGGCTCGGATAACCCTAAGTTGGGAGTTTTGCTTGTTCCCTTGGTGTTGTACCAAGCTGAACAAGTTATGACTGCACAGGTTTTGGTGAACTTTATGAGGAAATGGATTCATGCTGAGGATATCAAGGAAGATGTTGAGACGGGACCTGTGGATGGAAAGACTGTGGATGGGGACACCAACCCCAGCGAGAATAGCGCACACAGCGAGACTAGTGGAGAGGCGACCATGGAGGCTGAAGAAGTAACTAATGGGAAGAACAACACACAACACTAAATGTCGGATCAGGCGTTCTCCGGATGGGTATAAATCAACCGACCACGAAATGACTGCGGCGAGAAGAGTGACTCGATGAATGCTAATAGACAAATAGAGCTAAGTGTTGCGCTTAGTGCTTCATCGAGTGCCATTTTACCATGATTTGCGAGCGCCCAGATCAGCTTCCGTCATCATATTGGAGGACGCAAGTTAAGTCGAGGGACTTGAGAATTTCAGTGAAATCGCTCACAATTCACCAAGCACTATCTTGCTGTGAACAATTGTCACATCTTCGAACAATCATGACCTTCACGCATGATGTACTCCACGACTTTTATTCCTACATTCTTGATGAGAGCAAGTGGTTGGTGTTGCCAGAATTTCGCAAAGTGGTTGAAGGAAAGGAAATATGGACGGAAGTGCTTATTACTCGAGTGAGCGGTGAGTATTTCTGACTTCACTTTGCTAGTACGTGGACACGAGATATCATTGGACATTCTACGAAGAGTTCCAATACTTCCCTCAAGATTGGAATGATCACTTGAAGATAAGCATGCTCTATTTATTGGATTAGACACATAATAATATATCATACTAGAACAAGGTAATGTGGAGACCACTGGGTACGACCTATGTAATACATTACAAAGTGTATCAGGCCAAGAAAACGTCGTTAATTCCTATAAAGATAGCGAAAGGGAGCCATTTAAATAGCAGCCAAGGACTACCTAATACGATTCATGGGTTGGTCTAGGATTGAAAGAACATTAAACAAAAACATTGCCTATGGTGCATTCTACTACAACCAGTCGTATATAATTGAGAATAAAATTGAAGAAATTGTAGAGTCGTCATCCATACGGCTCGGAAGGCCAGGATGGGAGGAGGAAACAATGGAAGCCATTCAGTTGCATCCTACGGAGATACTGCGGTAGTAGCTATCCAGTCTCCCAAGGCTAGGCCATAATTAGTGGAGACATGAAGGTGAGACTAAAGAGCAAAATACCACACTAATCCTAAAATTTCAAACTAACAGACATTAATTCAATAGTAAGGTGTTTAATTGCTACGCAGCAGGAGATACGGCCAGGAAAGCAGTAATATGGCAGATATGATGACGCCTACGGGTTGACAGTCCATCATCCGACAATCATCTACAGTTGTATAGACCCTTAATTGATACTTTATTTGAAAAAATAAAAGACTATTAAGCCGCAGAGGCACAGGTGAAGATCGAGCAGGCACAGGTGAAAAAGAATGAGCACAGGTGAAGAATAGCGCACACTGGGACCCTGTCTTTTCACATGAATATCCAATGTAGATAATACTTACTATGAGACCTCGGAGTTGTGACAGGCAGACCACGCTTCTATGCCTTATCGTAGTGGCCATGGTATCTATAGAATAATCATCTTATCAGTGTGGTGAACCTGATAGTCTTTATGACTGAATCATTGTTAGTCATCTCCAGATTACAAAACCAACACGAAACACGAAAAAGTTCCATCCGCCGTTTCCGCGAACCGGCCGATCTTGCCAAATTTCTACAATGCGGTTCGATATTAATAATTCGCGACACCATCTCCGTATATCTCCCAGAGATCCGGACTACCATGAATGCATGATTTTCATTGGTTAAAAAAAAAAATAAAAAAAATGTCCACCACATCTCATGTTCGCCGCCATTTCTACTCTATTCTATCTCTGCTTCACTTCGGTTTCCCGTACTTCTCAAAGGTATTTCTTTTCCATTTCCACATTTCCGCGCCACTTATCTTCATTCCTCTTCCACATTCTCCTCCTCCTCTCACTTCCCATCTGCCAACCCATGGCGTGGAACATTAAATCCATCCAATAATCACCAAATCCATCCTAACAATCACCTAATCCGTCCAACAATCGCAAAATGCTTCCAACCCCAAATCCGCCCTGCCCTCCACATCTATCCATTGTGTCACCTGTAGATAACTAACTCATGCGCACCACACCACCCCACACCACTACCGAGGCCAGATGTGGCCTATCACGGCATAACCACCAAGACCACCAAGACACCAAAAACTAATAAGCAGTTTTTTTTCCTTTTTTTTTTCTCTACTCCACCGCCTTCCCATCCTCCTGAAATCCCATAATCTCCGGCCATTCCCACGTTCTCCGGTCCTCTGCCCACCTTATCTCAGCCTCAAGCCTCATTTTGGTGCCGAACCAAGGCGTTATCTATCGGGGCAATTTCCTGCAGAAACCTCGAGGTGACCACCTGAGTTAAAAACACTCACAAGCTACTTCTTTTCCAACTGTGGCCCAAATCTGATCTTCCCCGGGTCTGAGCGCCGCCTGCTACTGTCTATTCTTGCTTGTGCTTTGCTGCCTCTCCTCGCTGACCCCGTGTTGTCTGGACACCACGCCACAGCTCACCAATCAAAATGTCTAATCAGCCTCAACTAGGGCTCGACCACCTGCTACTTGACCTAAGCGCCCAGATGGCGCCTCCATCCATGCTGGGCCCGCTTGCCGCCGTGCTGGCCAACCAGGACTGGATCCCGCCCCCGGCGTCTCGCACAGCCGTTAACTCCGATGGAATCGACTTGAACGACGAAATCTTCTTCAATTACAACCCAGTGGCCTCCACGGCGCCCTACGCAGACGTTCACACGGCGTCCCACGACGTGGCAGCCCTGCTGCTGACCCTGCTGCTCGCCACGTTGCCCTACAATGCGTTGCAGCTGGCCATCACCACTCCAGACTTATCGTTGGGTTCGCCTCTGAAACTCGATGCAAATCTCCACTACAGCCACCGCAGACGGTTCTCGCTGGCCGCAGAGCAGCTCAACCGCATGTCCCTCCATACGCACCAGCTGAAGCTGCCTTCTCCCGACGGATATCCCGTTGTAGCACCTCCGGCAAAGAAATTGGAAGAGCGCACAATTAATCCACGGCAGCTCTTGGGAATCAACCAGGAACCGTTGCTGGGCGCCGTCACTGCTGGTCAGAACATCGTGCCCGTGTCCTCGCGCTACATTTTGCCTTCTTCCGTGCTGTCTCCGTCGCTATCCACATTTTTCTCTCGTGGGGGAGATATGGCCGACGTGGACTTCCACAGCCACGACGTGCTGGTCGACGGCATGCTGGGCATGCTGGGCCTGCTAGACTTGCCCGAAATGCAAGAGGTGCCGTTACCCGCCACCAACGATGGCGGCATCGGCGTCAACACCTACGTGATGAACGACGAATGTGTCAGCGCAATCACCTCGTGGTTGAACAACACCGACAACGTCATTCTGGATAAGGCGGACGGAGCGGCCATGCGCAATCCCACCGGCATCGTGAAGCCCAACTGGAAGCGTAGAAACTCCATCCAAGTGCTCCCCAATCGGAATGAGGTGATGATGCAAAGAATGCCTCCAGGACAGAAGAGAAAACACAGAAAGTCCGTCAACGACTCAATTCCTGAAGACGTGGCGCATATGGGGACCTCCCAGAACAAACAACTGCCTGGCACGGCGTATGCGCCGCAGTTTCTGTCAATGTCGCTGTTTGGCATGGAGTCCGCTTTGCAACAGGGCCCGGATGTGGTGCGCGGGCTAGAAGCGGGCCTTGAGGGCCCTACTCGGCCTGCCGACTCGTTCAAATCGGTCGAGACCCCCAGTTACGGCTCCGTTGGCGGCATGGCCGTGGTGGAAAAACCCGTGAGTCGACAACTTAGTGTTACGGAGGGCGACGACGAGCCAAAACCGTTCCCGTGTCCCGAGTGCGACAAGCAGTTCAAGCGTCTGGAGCACTTGAAGCGTCACATCCGTTCGGTGCACCTGAACATCCGACCCTTCCATTGCAAGTACTGCGAGAAGAAGTTTCTGAGATCGGACAATTTGGCACAGCACTCCAAAACGCATTTCAAGGTGAACGCCAACGGAACCACCACCATCATCTACGGCAACCCCAACCCGCACAGCCGAGGCGGCCGCAAGAAGAGCGTGTCTTCTGACGGGGGTCAGGGCTCGGCTCACGATTCCCAATGAGCACAACATTCCACTCTACTTCTTCTCTTAATTTTCTTTTTTTGCTTCTCTTACGGTCTCATTGGGTGTTGGGCGTATTTTTTTTGATTGACTTTAATACTGGAATTATTGATACACACTAGTTCAGGATAGTACATGCAACGACAACCCTCATTTCTATAACTAGAGCTGGCCCCTGATCCGCCGGGCTAGCTGGATGTCCTTCTGCATGATGGTCACTCGCTTGGCATGGATAGCACACAAATTTGTATCTTCAAGCAAATGGATGAGAAACGCTTCACTGGCCTCCTGTAGTGCTAGCACTGCGTTGGACTGCCACCGGATTCCGTAGTCTACACCGATGTAGTTTTCGGCGATTTCCTTCACGAGCCTGGCGAACGGGAGTTTTCGAAGAAGAAGATCGGTGCTTCTTTGAAATTGACGGATCTCCCTTAAGGCATTTGTGCCTGGTCTGTATCTTCTCTTTTTGACGCCAGTTGGTGGGTCGCCGGGTAGATTTCGGTAGACGCCAGTATCTGGAGCTCTTCGCCTTACGTTTGACGGCTGTCTGGACGACGCATTGGAGGAGAGTCTTGCCATGGAAGGAGAATGGAGGAAGATGGAGGTTTCCCGTTTGGGGTTAATTACGTGCGTGCAGTCAACCAGCAGAATGTTTACGCGGAGGAAGTGGCCGTGCGGGATGAAATTCGGATTGTGATTGTTGGAGAGTGTTCAGGATGACCTAAATGAAGGTTTTCTATATTGTGTAGAAAAGATATTGAGTTCGTATTCGAGAAATTTTATGAAGAAGATATTGTATGAAAAGGATGTTGTATAATGAGTTACTGTAGATCGAGCCTTTTCAGGCCCCGCGCACATTTTGCACCCATAACCTAAAAGTGATATAGTAATTGTTGTAATAGATTGCTCGACAACATGTGTTTTTATTCTTTAATGTTCTTTTCACTCAGTTCTAGACCCACCTATGGATCGTATAAGGTAAGCCTCGGATACTATTTAAATGGTCCCCTATTCGCTATCTTTATAGGAATTAACTACTTTCTTGGCTCGAGTCCACACTGTAAACCATTACAATTGTCCAAGAAATCACAGTTGAAACCCTGTCTCAACTGATGCTAAATGATTTATAGTAGCTCAAAGACAACTGACTACGAATTTCTAGTTGAGCGGACATAACGGGGCGACTGGTGTTATTGTGAATGCGATAGAGGATTTGTGGGTGGGAAAGACGGGCTTCTAGATGCGATAATCCATTTTCTTGGCAGAGGGCAACGTTACAGTGAAATATCATTTCTAGTAGCTTCGGGCTCCTTGGTTCAAATATGGTTTCCAGGTCGATGTTTTCTATATCGGCTTACCTATAGAACTTGTACGTTCGATTAATTGACCATGTTATCTATTCTCGTGAGTCTGAAGGTCAAAGATATGATTTGGTCAACAGATATCAATCGTTTGTCACTATTGACACCCATGTATATCTGCTCACCTATAGAACTTACACGTTCGACTAACTGACCGAAACTCAACTTGAAAGCCACGGGAGGCCCAGAAAGCTCACAACGCCCTATTTGTATCCATTAACATGTTACAAAGTGTGCTCAGCGTTCACGCTCTGTTCAGAAAGCTTCTATCATCGAACGGAAACAATATGCGAGCCCTTCTCTTGAGCCTAAATCTCTCACACATTCCAACAGACTTCCTTATCCATAACTTCACCTATCCTACACTAACTCTACACTAACATTCCACGCATGTCCATTATATACAAGCATCATTCGTCGTCAAAGTTCAACTCAACCTTCCCATCCAAAATATCATTCAACCCATCCTGAATATACGCAATGTCCTCGTCCATCGGCATCTCCGCCAACTGCTGCTCCTTCTCCGTGCCTCCCATAACAGCCTTCATGCGCCAGCCAAACTCTTTGAAGGTCGAAACGTCCATAATCCAGCAAGTTCCTAACGCTAGCATCGACGACACAGATCCGCAAAGCAATGTGCCTGTTCCTACGGCCACGGCGGCGTCGGTAGTGAAATTGTAGCTCAAAGGAGGTTGGTGATTGCCTTGGAAAAGAGATGGAACAAATTGTCTAGTGATTGTCGATTTGTAGGCAAACCGAGATGTGAAGATGGTCACTGCTGCTGCCGTCATGAAAAGCATCATTTGCTTCTTTCTTCTCTCAAAGTATGCTGGAGAGGCATCTGCAAGCTTAAAATTGAACTTTTGGAGCACCCCAACCAATGGAGAGCCAGAGTCTGCCATTATGAATAAGAATCTGTGGTGATCACATCGGCCGCACACTTCGCTAAACTACCTAAGTCTGTGCACTATGTGCACGCGCTAATCTAAACAAGTTTCAATTTTTGGTTACATAGTGATACACAGATAATGACAACAGTGAACTAAACAAGTGCATTCGCAGGCGGACGCATTGAGGCGGCGGTTTTATTAGATCTCCTCTTTGAAAAATCCTTCCTTCTTCGACCGGTCATCCCTGATGGAAATGTCTTCTTCGTAGTAGGCCAACTCGGGGGACTTCTCCTTGGTGGCCGAAGCCTTGCTCTCGAGCTTCTTGGGCCCCTTCTCATCCTTGTGGAGGGTCGATGCCACGGTAGCTGGAGCAGTCTTTTGAGCAGTCTTTGCCGCTGGCTTGGGTGGTTGCGGTGTCTTGAATGCCTGTTTGATGCTGTTCATTCTGTGGCGGAATCCCTTCTTCGTACTGGTATTGGTTGTGTCGCTCTTGACAGCCACAGGAGCCACCTTAGGCTTGGATTCCTTTGGAATGGCCTCCTTTGCCTTGGGTTCCTCGACCTTCGTCTCTTCAACAACTGCTGGCTTCTCCTCAGCAGAAAAAAGCGAGCCGACATCACGGAATCTCGACTCATCAACACCATGCTGCAAATGCTCTGGCAACTCCTTGTTGATCTTGTGCTCATCCTTCACCTGCTCGTCAATCTCGAGCAAAATGTCTTTCTTGTGCGAAGCCTTTGTAGCAAGGTGTTGCTCCTTCTCCTTCTCCAAAGTGCTCACTTGCTCGTCCAACTCCCCGTGAGCCAAAAGAGCAGTCTCGTCTTCGGAAGCCTTGTTAGTCCGCAAGTCGTCAACCTCCTTGTCGGTAGTCTCACGTTTACTGGTGGTCTCTTCGAGTTCGGCGGTGGTCGTTTCGAAGCTAGTCTTAGTTTGCTCCAATTTCTCCTTCAACTCGGCAATCTTGGCTTCGTACTCCGCCTTCAACTTCTCACCGCTTTCAACTTCACCCTCCAATTGGTTCTTGGAGTCGGTAAGCTCCTTCAATTTGCCGGTTTCAATCTCTAACTCGTCGAGGGTTGGCTTCAACTCTTCATCTTTCTCGGCTTGCAACTCCTCCAATTCCTTCTTACGTCCGCCAATGAGACCAGATTCTTCTTCCTGGATGGTGTCTTCGTTAAGTTGCTTTTCAGTCAACAAAACTTCCCTCTCACCAGCGTACTTTTCCTCCAACTCCTTGAGTTCCTGAGTCTTGTCGTCCACTTCAGTATTGCGTTCGCCCTGGTAAGTGGTATACAATTCATCTTCATTCTTCTTTCTGCCCTCGTTGGCTTCGATTCTTTCCTTCTCAGCTTGCTTTCTGTCAGCCTTCTCCTTCTGCTTACGATTGAAGTCGTCAACCTTGAACTTCTCATGCAATTGCAGCAACTCGGCGAATTTCAGCTTTTTGGTGGCATCACTTTCACGCTGTGCGGTGGCCTTCTCGTTGATGTCGTTCAACACAGGCTGCACAATCATCAAGGCCAACTTGTCAATCTCGCCAATTGGCAACTTCAAGCCTCCACCCAAGTCGATCAAGCCGAGATTGTGGTTCTTCAATCTCTCCTCGCTGTTCTTCTGGGCAGTAGCCAAAGCCTTACTGTAGATCTGGGCCTGTTCTCTCAAGTTGATAGGATCAGCCAGGCTGATAGAGTTCAACCGCTCAGCGGCCTTGGCGCTTGCGGCGGCCAACAAAGTAGCATCTACAACGTCGGCAGCCTGGAAGGTCTTTGTTCTCTTCTGCTGAGAGACAGAATCAGAGTATCCGGCGCCGTGCTTCAAGGTCAACGAGCGGCCAGCCGATTGAGCAGCCAACTTCTCCTCCTCGGCGGTCAAAAACTCGGCAGGCTTGATGGGGATGCCCGCACGGTAGTCCTGCTCTGGGTTGAAACGAGAATTGATCATTTTCAGCGAGTTTTGATCGGCGAGCTGAGAGATCTTGCCAATGTTGAGCGACTGAGAAGTGATGGTGCTGGTCTTGGAAGCCAATCCGTGCTTAGCTACAGACTTCTCCGGAGTTGATCTGGAGGTCATAGTGGAAGTAGAATTGGAGGTCGCCATCCTGTAAACGGAGCCTTTGTCGTAGGAGGCGGGGATTCCCAACTCCAGCTTTCTGGGGACCGCCTCGGCGGCCTTGGCGGAAGCAGCGGCTGCGTCTGCCAATGGGTCCTCTTTGCCTCTTGTCCACGCGGTAATGTTTTCCCTTTTGGCGGCCAATGCAGCATTATGGGCCTCTGGAGCAGCCTGCAACCGTTCGTATGAAGGTTTGACGCTCAAGTCTGACGAGGCGGCTAAAAGAGCAGCGGCGTCGGAAGCATTGGAATTGACGCCCACAATTGGCTTTCCAGGGGCGTTGTAGACGCCCTGTCTCAATTTTTGTTGGTACAAAGCCTGCTGAGAGAGCGGCTGGCCGTTTCTCTGGTAAATGGACATTATGGAGTCGGCGGGAGGGTGTTGTTGGAGGGGGGTTTTTTTGGAAGTATGACCAGCTAGTCACAAAAAAGGGAGCAAAATAAAAACACAAACTAACAAATTCGGGCCAATGAAGACAGTAAAAAGACTTTGTGACTTCAAAAGATGGGCAATGGGGAAAAAAGCAGTTACTTTATGGACCGAGAAAGGAGAATGGGAAAGGGCTGGTTGACCTCCTGCACACAGGTGTGGACGGAAGGTAACGACAAAATGAAAGTGGGCGGAACGTCCCTAAGTCCTTCCCGATTGGGGTGTGGAGGGGGTTATCTGCAGGAGAAATATGATGAATGCTGGGGCCCATGACGTCAAGGAGTGTTCCATGCGTGAAGGTTGCTATAGCGAGAAATCGAAGGGAGTCGTAAGGAATAGGAGAGTTGAGAGGAAGGTGAGTTGAGAGAAGGTGAGAAAAGGAGGTGAACGGGGAAATGAGATGAGAGGTTGGGCATTGAAGAAGTTGGGGAAGCTGTAAACAAAATTGTTTTTTTTGGTTGAATCTCTTTTTTATTGACTCTCTTTTTTCTATTACTTTTGACGAGCGTGATGACGGCCATGGCTCCAGATCCCGCAGTTCGATAATATTCGCGATTGCTCTGGCAGTCCAGAAAAAAATGAATGTGTGTCGATTCCGAATATTCCAGTACATTTTAGTGGGATAATTGGATGCTCGAGAATACCTTGTAGAGATAGTATAATGGCCAGAAGTCCCAGGTTGCTTCAAGGTCCGAAACTCTATCTTGGCTCACATGTGCCAGGTCATCTATGGCTCATTAACCCCGTTCCACCAATTGGATCACTTTCTCATTGGCAAGTATTGCTTTGTCTCTTGCCTAAACCCCTAGCACGACCCAATAAAAACGTTACATTCTAAATTAAAAAAAAATAAAAGTCGAAAATTAATAGACGTCACAATCTTAATTAAAAGACTTCACAGTCGAAAGTTTAAGACTTGGCAGTCAAAAATTGAAGACTTCACAACCTACGAAAATTGCATCTCAGTTTTTAAGTTCTGTTAACGAACTGTCCAAGTTCTCGAGTCTCCCACAGTTATCTGAATACAATTCCAATTATGCCAGCCCTCGCCCTCTCCCTTTCCTATTATCCTTATGCTTCGATAGCGATAGAGCGCTGGCATTGTTCAAATTGGCGCTGAAAGTCTCTGAAGAACGTAAAGAATTCATATGAAGTACTTATCGAATAAACTAAAAGTAATAAGAAACAAAGTCACAGAGATAAATTTCATCGGTAGCATTATGTCTACAATGAGATTACTTAAATCTATTGGTGTTGTGAGACGAAGGCTACGGTAGCTACATGGATTCGATACCCATTTAGTCGTAGCAGTAACTATGAGTACAATAAGAGAAAAGTGAAAATTATTAGTATTCCGCCTGGCTAGTACGCTCGCAAGGGCGAAATAAAAGACATTGCACGGTTGTAGTCCCTAGCATTTGAACATGTTATTCAATTAGATGACCCCCCTCAAACGTTACCATCCTCTGAATTACTAACCGGCGTTACATTGTTGTCATCAGTTCATTTAAATCTTGCGCTCGAAATCAGGAAAACAGAAAAATACCAGATCCCTATAGAAATTGGAGCCATAAAGTAGTATTTAAGGCTGACTGTCACCATAGAAGTTTCGAACAAAGTGAGACGAACATCAAACCACAAAAACACTGATTGGTGTACAATGTATTACATCGATGGTTATTTCGGTATCTAATCGTCTACTGGTTCTCCAATTCTACAGCTCCGACCCACTTCCACTTACCAATATTCGATAATTCCACATCAATCGGTCAGTGCTTTCAATTATTTGATGACTCCTCCCCTCGCTCCTATGCGCTCTTTATGGGATGGCTATTTTGAATGCTTCAGCCCGCAGTTTTCTAAACTATCGCGCACAATTCTCTAGACCACCTTTAAATGATTCGCAGATCCACCAGTTGCGTCAAAACACCATTAATGATGAAAAAATTTTTCTACGACCCTTAAGTAACCGTTGTGAAGTGGCTTGGATTGATAATTTTGATTTAGACTCTAATTGTAGAGAACCCTTAGGAATGCGTCAAACTGGCAAATTCCTGTCGCTGCCATACATCTCACAAGACTACTGCCAAACCCCAGATATTTCTATCGAGAAACAATGTGCAGGGAGTTGACAGAGAATCGATCAGAATCGGCCAGTATCACTGAAAGCGTCAAAATTATTGAAATCCATGATATTCATTCAAATCAATCAAAAATATTCTCATTCATTCTCCAATCAAATTCACCGATCTCCTCCTGTGTCGCACTTGCATGCTGGTGCATGAACCTTGCAGCCTCACTGGCCACGCAATATATAAAGTCAGTGATCTCGCGCCTTTTTCTGTTTCTACCATTCTTTCCTCGCCAGTTCCACCGATTTTTTTCTCCCTCTTTTCTTTCATTTTCTTCCAATCGTTTACTATTCCATCCATTGATCACCACCTCCCTCCTCTTCCTTCCACATCCCTCCACTTCCTTCCACAACCTAACCTCCATATTCGTCTCCACATGTCATGACGGTCCCAAATAAAAAATTGGCCCGCTACGTGCGTGGCCCCGACGGCATTTTTCGGCGACTCTCGGAAGACCCCGCCCCAACAGTCCCCTCAATTGCCACCGAACTGGTCGAAGACATCGTCAACGAACTAATCGATTGTGGCCAAATCCTCCCCGACCCTGTGCACCTCCTGCCTAATCCAGCTACACATCAACATGACCAGGCATTCCCCGTCAAAACACCAGCCGCCCTGCTGGCACCCAATTCTCTGCCTGTTTTGCCCCTGACTGCAATGCCATTTGAAAATGGCTCCAGAGATTCCTTCGACGCCGCTTCTAAATCAGATAGTTCTGATTTCGAAACGGCCTCCACCATCGAGAGCCATGTGGCTCCCCACCTGCAAAACATCGTGTCGATGCTCCGCCACTTCCGCCGCTCGCTCTACAGCGTTCCGCTCGACCGCTATGTTCAGTGGATCTTCCCATTTCTCTTGGGAATGGCCACCATGTACGTGCTCCAGATGATGGAGCCCACGCTCCGCTACTGCGGCGTCGTTTTGGCTCACTACCTCAAACTTGCGCTGATTTATGGTGTCATTGCGTTTGCTGCTCTCTGGTACTCGGGTACTGTCAGCTTTGACTCGTGGTCCGCGGCGGACTTTGACTTCTTCAAGGCTCGTGTCGTGGACCTGTCACATTCCGCCAAAATCAACAAAGTGAATGCGGCGCCGGTGTTGCTGCATCAGGAGTCAGAATGGAGTGAACCCCGTAAGTCGTCACCAACACGCCTGCGGTCACCTGTCAGAAGAGCTGCTCGCCTGAAAGTTCCCGTTGACCCCAACTTTTCGTCTGAGAAGCCGTCCACAACCACAACAATCCACCCCGAAGAATGCGAGGTGACGTCTTTCACGCCTTTCCAACATATCCCATCAGCACGGCCCATACCACAACGTCTGAGCACCGATATAAGAGAAAAGCCTCGATTAAAGTCAAAGATGTTGCCTGTATTCATAGGCAAGGACAGAAGACATTCGTCTGCATCTTTGCCTCGTTCCACCGATGCCTCCAGAGGATACAAAGAGGACTACAACGAAGGGAGATTCAAAGACGATTCGTATCGGGATGTACGTGACCCCTTTAGAAATGGACAAGAATACAGAGACAAATCCAGAGACGCTCGAACTCAAAAGTTCTTGAAACCACTTCCGCCAGTGATCAAAATGCCTGCCAACGACATCCACGGCGACTCGGACTTACCATTAGCATATGAAGTGAAGTTGAAGAATTTGGACCAGGATTCTCGTTACGGTTTGGATCGTCTGGGAACGGTGATGAGCACAAAATCGGTGCTCGGCACTAGGGCCAATTATCTGAAATTCTTGTCGAATGTGGAGAACTAAAAGAATATGACAGCTAGAATTTATGATACGACTCATGACTCCCGATACCATCCTCGGCTTCCTTGTAGTGTACATTTCTATTTTACATTTAGTAGGAGACATCCCAAATGGCCTGGGGTCCCCTTTCCTCGTAGATGTCAGTATCCAAGAACGAGTCTCCGCCATGGTTGGAGTTGGCGCCAAAGATCTGCTTGGCGTAGATCTGTCCACCCAAAACATATACATCGGCCCACGATCCACCCTTGTCCTTTGGTTTTTTCCATTCAGGGAAGTACTCTGGGTGCTTCACCAACTTGATAGATGAAGGGACTTGCAACGCTCCGCTCGACTCGACACCGACATCTCCAGAATCGTCGGCCTGTTGGTATGCGGCAATTGCCAAGTTGACGTTCTGGTCGTTTTTCGATTTTTTTTTCGATGGAGGAGGTCTCGTCAAGTAGTCGTCACAAAGCTTGATGACAACGGCTTGCTTCAATCCGGTAATGTTTGACGTTCCGCCCACAAAGATAAGATTGTCGTAGCACTCCTGGCGCTTTTCCACGTCTGGAACCTGCTGCAAAGCTTCGTGGATTCCCTCTGAAAGGGCCGTGACAAGTCGGCTGGTGCCCTGGAATCTCTCCTTTCCGATGAAGATCTTTGCGCCCGATGCATCTACGAAAATATTGCGCTCCAACTCGCTATTTGGCTTGGCTGCCACCTTTTCTTCCTCTTCCAAGAGCTTTTTCTCTCCGTTTTCTTCGGTCACAATCTTAGCAACATCAAACTCGTCGTCGGACGTGGTCTTGGATTCCGCCAAGTCGGCTCTGGAGTAGAAGGACGTTGCGTGGTCGCTGAGAACTTCGTAGATGGAGGAAGTCTTCAAGGCGACAATCTGGTCATGAGACAATTGGGGCAATAACGCGGCCAAGTCTTCATCGACGCTTTTTCCACCTACATCCAAGCGGACCCCCGCGTACTTGACGCATGTGCCCGCAATGACAGGCATGATCTGAGTGGATTCATGGCCAATATTGATCACCAAAGAGGAGCCCGTGGCACCCAAGCCTATCGACGCAGCAATGGACAAGTCAAACACGTTGAATGCGGTGAATTCCAACACCTCAAACACAAACTTCGAGATCAGCTCCACGGCGGCTCGAGAGTAGGAAAGCGAAGGAATGATTAACAACAAGGGAACCTGATTGATGGTGAGAATTGGATGGGTGGCGATGATGGTCTGGAAAACGAGCTTCAACAATGCCTGGAAGGCGTTGACATCGACGATTCGCGAGCAACGGATGGGTCTGATTTCCGTGTATTTTCCCTCGGGATTGGACGCTCTGTATTGGTTTGTTGAGGAATCCAAATAGACGACGGTGGGGATTTTGTAGTGGGGCGTGGTCAAGGTGTCCAGCAACCCAAATAGAAATAGCGTGTGCTCGGAGCCTGCATGGACCACGAGGATGTTCTCGTCTCTGAAGAGAGGCATTTTGTGGTGGAGGAAGTGGTTGAGGCAGATTTGAGTGTTGATATTATGTGGCGGTGCACGACCGGGCGTGAGTAGGAATCGAAGGGAATGATGGGAGGAGAGGAGGTAAGTGGGGGTTTCTATCCTGATTCTTTGTTTTCTCCTGCTTCTTTGTTTTATTGCTGTTTCTTCAGTATTTTCAATTTTTGTTTGTCTCTTTCATTTATTCGTGACTCCCAGACTTCCAGGCATTTCGCACCCATTTCTCTCTTCACTAATATTCTTACAAACTGAGCCCATAGCCAAGACAACAACGAAAACAGTAATTGTCAAAAATTGAAAATTATAAAAATATGTCCGTATGCTTCAATGGCAATCTCCATCTACACCTTTGTTTCATCCCCCTGCCCTCCGCCAGTCCGTCACCACCTTCTGGGCCATTTGTCTCTAGACAGGATGTAGTCCATGCTTCTCTTCAAACGCGTAGCTTTCGTCAGAACTTCCCGATTGATTGTCTTGAGCCGGTTGAGAATGGAGCAGCAGTCGATCATGCGATTTTTTGGCCTGGGGCCTGCGGTGAAGCGGGTTTCGGAAGCCCAGAAAAGCCCTCAGAAGAGAGCAAAGGTGGAGCAAAAGACTGAGAAGAATGTGATAAGCATAGCCAAAGACGCTGGTGGTGAACAAATCAAAGACACAGCCAAAGACGCAGCTGATGAACAGACCAAAGACAAAGTTAGTGAAAAGAACCAAAATCCAATTGAAAAGACTGTCGATGATGAAATGCTCGACAGCGAAAACCATCTGAGTCCAGAACAGGAAGAAGACGCTTCCCGACTCATCAAACTCTCAGAGGAAACCCACAAGCACCAAAAATTGGTTCCTCCGGGGTCCAAGATCCCCTACTCAAAAGTCACGTCTGTGCTCGACAAAATCGAGCAGGAATCCGGCCGTCTCAAGATTACGGCCCTTGTGTCCGAATTTTATTTGGAGGTGTTGGAGCAGTTCCCGGACCCACAGAAGTTGGTGCGTATTGTCTACCTCTTCATCAATCGCTTGGGCCCAGACTACGAGCCCGACTTGGAGTTGGGATTGGGCGAGACTTTGCTTATCAAGGCCATTAGTGAATGTTACGGAAGACCGTCTTCCAAAATCAAAAAAGACTACCAGCAAGCGGGAGACCTCGGGCTGGTGGCGCAGAAGTCCCGATCTGGCCAGCCCACGATGTTCAAGCCAGCGCTGTTGGATATCGATGCCGTGTTTGAGAATCTCACCAAGATTGCCAAGGCCTCCGGCAAAGATTCACAATCAAGAAAGATTGGAATCATTAACAAGATGCTCACTGCGTGCGACCAGAAAACCTCCGAGGCCAAGTTTCTTATTCGGTCTCTCGAGGGCAAGTTGCGTATTGGCTTGGCAGAGAAGACCGTTTTGGTGGCATTGGCTCAGGCATTCTTGAACTTCGAAAACAAGTCAAAGAAACGCATTCTGCCCGACACTCTCGCGAAAGCAGAAGATATCATCCGTGAGGCGTTCTCGTTGATTCCCAACTACGAAATCATCATCCGAAATGCCCACAAATACGGTATCATGAACTTGCTTGACCACTGTCAGTTGACGCCTGGTGTTCCGCTCAAGCCCATGTTAGCTAAACCCACAAAGTCCATTGGTGAGGTTTTGGACAGATTCCAGGGCGAGCAGTTTACATGCGAGTACAAATACGACGGTGAGAGGGCCCAGGTCCATTTGCTTCCAGACGGCACTGTGAGAATCTACTCCAGAAACTCCGAGGACATGTCGGAGCGATACCCCGACTTGGTGTCTATCGTCAAGGATTTCATCAAGGAAACCCACGAGCTGGCCACCACC
Source organism: Sungouiella tsuchiyae (assembly GCA_030566995.1). Taxonomy (NCBI): domain Eukaryota; kingdom Fungi; phylum Ascomycota; class Pichiomycetes; order Serinales; family Metschnikowiaceae; genus Sungouiella; species Sungouiella tsuchiyae. The sequence continues at coordinate 15,077 of JAJLRO010000034.1, read as the reverse complement.
AGCGGCACGCCGAAGTCCATGATTCTCGACTGTGAAGCTGTTGCCTGGGACAGAGAGAAGAACAAGATTCTTCCCTTCCAGGTGCTTTCGACCAGAAAGCGTAAGGATGTTAACGAAAGTGACATCAAGGTGCACATCTGTTTGTTTGCGTTCGATGTGCTCCTCTACAACGGCGAGTCGCTAATAGCCAAGGCGTTTGAAGACAGAAGATCCGTTTTGCATGAGAACTTTCAGCAAGTGGACGGAAAGTTCCAGTTTGCTACTTACAAGGACTCCTCGGACTTGGACGAGCTCCAGGTGTTCCTAGACCAGTCAGTGAAGGATTCCTGCGAGGGACTTATGGTGAAGATGTTGCATGGATCTGAATCATACTATGAGCCGTCCAAGAGATCAAGAAATTGGTTGAAATTGAAGAAAGACTACTTGGCTGGTGTGGGAGACTCGCTTGATTTGGTGGTCGTGGGCGCCTATGTGGGCAAAGGAAAGAGAACCGGCTCGTACGGTGGATTCTTGTTGGCCTCGTATAACGACGATACTGGCGAGTACGAAACAACCTGTAAGATCGGTACGGGGTTTTCTGACGAAGATCTTGCGTCTCTTTACACTCGTCTCAAGACTACAGAAATTGCCCAGCCGAAGCCATTCTACGTCTATGATACAAAGAACTCCAATGCGGTCCCTGATGTGTGGCTCGAGCCCACGACTCTATTTGAAGTGTTGACTGCAGATCTCTCTTTGAGTCCTATTTATAAGGCGGGCCACCAGGAGTATGGCAAAGGTATCTCTTTGAGATTCCCAAGGTTCATCAGAGTCAGAGACGACAAGGGCGTGGAGGATGGCACCAGCTCCAGCCAGGTGGCTGAGTTCTACGAGAGACAAACTAATGTCAGTTGATATGTGTTAAATATACGCAGCAATGCAGCTCTTTTCACAGCCCTAGTTGTTCAAGTCTCGGCCTTCCATGACTTTGTTTTTGATTTTCTCGCTGAGTCTCCGTCTGTGGAGTATGGTGTCAGCAGATGGCCTCCTCAAGGTCGTCACATCCACCTTGGTGCCGAAGTTGAGTTCCATTTGCGAGTTGTTTCTAGAAACCAACGGTCTGTCGGACGTTGGTGTCAATGGCTCACGATGATCGAAGTCATCTGCCATCGATTGTGTAGAGGGATGTGCCGAAGAAATCACCGACGCTAGACCCCTAATGTCCACTTGAGAATTCTTGACATTGGCATGCAAGTCGTAGTCCGAAAAAACGGGAATATTAGTGTAAGAGCTCAGGTTCGAGTGCATAAGGGAAATGGCATCGGACAGAGACGACGAAATGTTATCTGCGAGAGATATGTCGCTGTCGGAGATACCACCGGTCAGCTCGCTACCGTCGTCCTTGGCATCTCTGGCCTTCTGAGCTCTTTTTCTGGCTCTTCGTCTCTTCTTGAGTTCCTGAGTCTTGAATTCCTCCTCTTCATCGCTATCGATGAGTTTTTCTTTCTTGGCATCCTTGATCTCAAGCAAATTGAAGTCATCGGGGAAGAGCTCGATACCGAAAGTATTGATCACGTCGGTGATTTCTTCACTGAGTTCTTTTCTGAACTCTTTCAATTCTGTGATGGTCGAGCCCGAGAAAATCGAAAGGTACAAAGGTCTGATAGATTTCAATAAGTCCACACCTTGCTCACCGGTAATCAACGCTGAATAGGTAACTGTCACTCCAAGAACATACAACGCAAACCAAATACTAACCAAGCCAAACGATGAAAGATAACTGTAATGCTTACAATACCAAGTACCGAGCGAAGCGTAAAAGGAGTAAAGCAAAGGCGCAGCACCCATACTAATGAGGATTTTCCAGGTTGCAACAACGTCGTTCGCCTTGATTTTCACAGTGGAGTTGGCCAAGGCGCTCGCCTTCTTACGGCTGGAGACGCGCTTGGAAAGCAAGAACACAGGTGAAAACAAAATTGCGCCAGGAAGTGCCAACACAAAGAAGAAAAACAAACGAATCAAACGCCACACAAACACAGGAAGCAAGTCGAGCTTATGGGTCTCGTCGCAGTCCTCCACATGGTGATCAGGCAAGTTCATCAGTTTCAAGAACGCATTGTAGCGCAAAATCTTCTCTTTCAACACCTGCATCTCCTTTCTATCCTTGAAGGTCTGGTAACCAAGAACCAAACGACGGTTCATCTCAACCACCATGGGCAAAGGCAAGTACTGGGCAAAGTTTCCAGCGTACAATCTTCTGGCCGCCTGGACCATCATCAACGTCTCGTAGTCCTCGCAATTGACTGTCACAGCACGCAAACCGGTCGTGATGGTGTCCAAAAGCTCCTTGACGGCTTCGCGGTTTGTTTCAGGACTGGAGTACTTGTAGACCAAGTCGCGAGAGATTTCGATGGGGTGCCCAAACTCAACCACAGCTCTAGATCTGAATTTGTGGGCATTAAAGTAGTTCATACCACATGGAACAATCTTCACATTGCAATTGGGATCATTGCTCATTGCTCCCAACGCCATAATGGCCACTCCTGCTTTAATAGGAAGCAAGTCGGTTCTATCATGCGAGCCACCTTCAGGAAAGATACCGAGACAGTGGCCGTTGCTCAAGTGATTAAAGACGAAGTTGTACACCTGTTTCTGGTCGATTTTGTCTGCCACCTTGAACACTGTTCCCTTCGTCAAAAGCTCCAGGATCTTGTCGGACTTCTTGAATTCCTTCTTGATGATCAATTCGGTGTCGGAGATGATCTCTACGATCTCGGACGCTCCAAGTGACTTGGGTAATGCGATGAGGCCACGCACCATGCATTCCTGGGTGAAGATGGTGCCTTGGCCAAAAACACGGAGTCCGTCGGATTCCAAATTCACGGTGATTTTCCCTGTTCCAGGCACAAGGGTGTCTTGGGCTCTCGACACCGGAATGGACAATTGAACACGCGACAATGGGCCAATGATAGGCTCGTTGTAGGATTTCGTAGCAATGAGAAACGACACTCTGCGCTGGGCTTCTCTTCTTACCTGATTCAGAAGAATAATGGGATCCACAAACTGATTGGCGTGAGGCGCAGCAACAAAAATGACGGGGCCCAGCTTGGGCACTCGAAACGCACCTCTTGGCCTGACTTCCCGGAAGAAACAGTCGAAAATTACCGTGAACATCCATAGCACCAAATCATAAACTAGCAACTGGAACCTTGAAAAGGGCTTATACTCAAGAAACACAGGCCTGGAGCGCCGCTGCTGCAGCTGGGGTCTTCCATTTAAGGAAGAAGACACCTGGGCCTCTTGCGCCATTGAATAGATATTGTATGAATGGGACTATTGGGGTATTTCGAATGGTAATAACCAGTGGGGGCTTGTTGGGTTGGGGCGTGTGGTGTACGGGTGTTTTACCAGGTAGTCAATTGTTAGCCTGACACAAGAGCGCCGACGGCGGAAGTTTGGCGGTCATTTCGAGTTCCTGACAGGGGTGGCTGAATGGCTGGCGGCATAGGAATCTAGCGACATGTCATAGGCACGGCTATCGAGGAGCGTTTAGACTGTTTGTCCAGTCCTGCGTCTTGTTCGAGAGTACTTCCCAATGCAGAATTGTTAGTGGGGGGAAGAAAAGATGAAGGAACATCGAGTGGTAAGGGGAGGGGACAAAATGCTAGGCGGTAAGGGAACGGAATAATAGGAGAAGAATAGGGGACGGTACGGGCTATTCTTATCTTTTCTATTATTTCCCTGCTCCAAGGCCCGCCCGGACTGCCCAAATCTTCAAGTATCAACTGACATCCTACTTTAACTTCGCATCGTCGTAAATCTGAAAGTACTTTTCAATTGGCCAAACGCTTGTACCCCACCCTCCTTTTTCCCCCTCGTGCATCTACGTAAAGTAGTCCGCTTACCCGCATCTGGCTGATTATTAGCCCCATTTCTGTCAGGCCTACACTCAAGTGTCAGTCGTGACCATGTTGCCCGTCTGCCAATACTTGAAGAACGGGTTATGAAAAGCTGGGGCCTCTAACCGCAAGTCAGTCAAGTTCGCAGCCAAACTTGCAATCCAAACTTTCACTTTTACGAGGTGACATTTCGAATAAGAATATAGGAGAAATGAGAAATGAGAATGCGAGCAATGACGCAGAGAAACCATGGACGCGTACAACTAAAAATAACCCTCGCGTCATTCTCATGCACATATTGCAGCATGACAGGTGGATAATACGCTCCCACAAGAATGCCATATTCGCGTATTTGTGACATGTCGGGGAATATAAAGTTGGTGGCCGCACCATCAGGTTTTTTTCTTCTTTTTTTTTTTTATCGTCCCTGCTGACAATTTGAACCCCTTTTAACTACCGCCTTGGCCCACAGTTTTATTAAACTTTTACTACCACCCTCAATTACCGCCAATTCGATGCGTTTTTCGTCAATTGCACTTCTTTCATTGGCCACTGTTCAGCCAGTCATTGCCGTTACCATTGACATCAATTCCTACCTCTCGGACCTCGCCACCTACTCCGGTGACTACAGTAACTACGACTACTACAGCGATTATGGAGGATATTCCGCCTACCTCTCGTACTACTCAGGATACTACCAGGACATTGAGCTGTTCTACGCCCGAAGCGACGTGATGTCTGACTTGGCTGCCCTCACAACTTTGGGTACCAATTACGACGCTTACACCGCCCGGTACGCCTCATTTTACTCCAAGTATTCCAGCGATTTCAATTCCATCTATTCGGTGCATGGCTTCAATACCAATGCGGCTTTCCTGACTTTGGGATTGGACTCATCAGTTTTGGCTCTCCCAAGTAGTTTGGCTTCTGGAGCCAGCAAAACAGCCTCAGAGTCCGCTGCTTCAGGTTCCGCCTCTGGTTCTGGATCTGGCTCATCTATGGCCACCTCCGGCTCAGGATCTGCGTCCGGCTCCGGATCTGCGTCTGGCTCGGCCTCTAAAACCTCAGGCTCAGGATCTGCTTCTGGTTCTGCTTCGGGGTCTAAGAGTGCCTCGGGAAGCTCTTCTGCCTCGGGCTCCAGCTCGTCATCTCAGGCTGGAGCAGACTACAATCGCCCTCTTCTCGCTATGGGTGCGGTTCTTGGAGGTTTGCCTTTGCTTTTGTTGTAAACATTATGTTGTGTTCGATGTATGCTTGTTATGAAGGTTTTCGCAGCCGAATTGTCGTGCTGCACTATTATGGATATTTGTCGTTTAAAATCGAAAAGAAGAAAATACAATGCGGCAGCTTCCATGCCGTGTGAACTGAAGGATTTTATGTAGTTAGAAATCGCATGTCTTCGTACGTTGATTTCCGCTCTTCCCCGAAATTGTACATTTATCTTCCCAGTTGTTAGACCCCGACTCATCTTTATTTTACTGAAATTCATCAAACGAGTAGAGAAGATGCCGATGTCCTAACAGACTTCATTCGAAAATTTCACTGCTGAGAGTTCTGCTCTGAGCTCAGCCGTCTGACATTCTTGGTTGGCATAACTTTATCTATCTATACTTTCTGAAAATGCCTGAACTAGCCTTGAGGAAACACAGCTCCTCTAGGATACAAATTGGGACAGGATGATAAAATCGTACCCTCTTATCCATATATTTGACATAATCATACCTTCTTATCCATATCTTTGACAGTGTGAAAAGAGAACGGTCGATGTATAACTCCCAATAGTATAAAGGCAATACAAACACGAATTCCGACCACCTAATCCGTAGAAGTCAATGAAAGAATTCTTTTTTTTTATTTTTACGAAAGATTATATATTTTAGCAAACTAAACTATATAACTATTAGCAAGGCAACTCCAAAAACTCCATATTGTAGAATTTGATCTGTAATTGTCTCTTTTTTTTCTCGTCCAGAGTGGAATCGAGCGTCACATTCCATACCTCTACTGGTGCTGAACAAATAGTCGTATATGGACTGACAGAAGTTTCCTCGTAGGTAACTCTTCGGCCAAAGTATTTGTTCCTTATTTTCGAACGGCGGGTGATCCAACACTTATCGAAGCACTAGTTGTGCCATAATATCACCTGGCACTGTATCAGTACGGCACTTTCCACTTTACATTATTATTAGAAGAGACAGAATAAGAACCCATGTCATCTTCTTATAGAAACCCGTTAACAGCCGGTGGGCCATTATAGTGTATTCGATGTTCAGCCGTATCTAAATGCCACGCTAATGTCAGGGAAAAGTAGACTAAGACTTTTAGTAGCGAATAATGACTCCTGAGCCATATAGAAAAAGCATTGGGCAGCCCTCATCACATCCCTCCTATTCATCTAAACTTTTCTACAATTTAATTTACTATCCTTTCATCATGGTGTGTCTTTCTGCCTTACTCGGTCTGGTGAGTACAGACAAATCCGGGGCAGCAGAAGAATATGCAGAAAAGAGCTCAAAATTGGGTTTAAAACCTAATAGCGGTAATATTTGACGTTAATATTCCTCAAAAATGCTCTTTCAGAGAAATTTCAACTGTCAGATTGAAAGTTAATGAGTAAATTGTTTTGCAAAATTTCCGATTAGACCTCCCTTAACCAAGTCTCATCAGAAATCCTCTCGGTGGCCAAGCTGGCTAAGGCGCGAGACTGTAATGGAATTGTAATCTTGAGATCGGGTGTTCGACTCACCCCCGGGAGATTTTCTTTTTGCATACGCGACATTTTTGTTAAAACAAAAGAACCTGCGATTGTAACTTATTGTTTCTATGATAATTTTTTTTTTTAATTCGATACTCAAGATACTGACTTCTCTCTTCTTTTATATTTTGCTAAACCCTACTCATACTTAACAACTAATATTATATTCTTCTCTAGCTAATTTGCTTGAGACTTAATCCTATTGTACATGGCAGTGATTTTGGCACTAGGAACCTTGGCAGGCCAGTAGAGACTTGCATAAGACCATAAGTGTTTTGAGTATTTGGGCTCGCCCTTTTCCTTCTGCAATTTCTCAATGTAGTCACCCACAGTCACAAGCTCACTTCTCAAAAGTGCTGCCCATTCGTGCTTGCTCAATCCCTTGTTGCCTTTTCTCAATCTCATCAAAGACTTCTTGACTGGATCCAACGATTGCTTGCAGTCACCTTCATCCATACTGGCGTATTCTAAGAAATCCCCATCATCATTGTCTTCGTGGGATTCCTCCTTCACCTTCGGTTGCTGATCCAATTTTGGCGAATTCACATTAGACGACCCCTTTTTGATCTTAGGCTTCTTCGCATGGACTTCGGGCGACTGGGATTTTCCGTTTTTCTTTGTTTTGGTTGCACCCGGCTCTGCCTTCACCTTTTTCACTCTCTTTTTAGCAGTACCGTTTGTTCCAGCGCTAGGCGTACTGGTATCTTCTTCACCTCTCAAAAGAGTAAACAAGTAGTCCACTCTTCTTCCTAAATGAACTGCTCCCGGAACCTTTTTGTTGGACGCCTTACCACCATCTTTGTCTTTGCCGTCACCTTCAGTAGAAGACTTCTTGTCTGCGACCTTGGAAGCTCCTTCAAGGAAGAGTTTGTTTTGCAAACCAAGCAATGGGTCATCTCTGATTTGAATCCACGAGCCATATCCGAACTTGTGGACTCCCACCAAAAGCATAGCATCGTTTTTGGCATCCCATTCACAGTTCCAACTTTGGACTTGCTTGGGAGGTCTCGGAAGTTCAAAAGATGTTGGCTTCTCTTCAGAAATCAAAGACTGAAGCATCTTCATGTCTGGTGGACGAGAAAGAACCAACTCCGCATTGATGTTCTTCACTCCCTGGTATTCAAAGAGAACAGCCTTTTTCTCTTTCTTTTTAGCAATCCAGAGAGCCATAGGGCTTTCACCGTCATTGGCAATCACGTTTCCGTTTTGGTCCTTGGCCTTCTTCTCCAACTCTGCGAGCGCTTCTGCTCTCCTTGCTTCTTCTTCCTTAACTAGTTTCTTGGAGATGTTGATGATTTCGTTGTAGGCGTGCTTGATCAAAACTGGATTCTTGTTGGAGATACTTCCATCTTCAACTAGCTGACTCCACTTACCAGACAAATCACCAACCCTCAAGATGGCTCTATAGATACCTCTGATCTCCTTTTCGGATAATTCGTGGTTCTCTTCCACCTTCTTTCTAGCAGCACGTCTTCTGCCACCTTCCTCCTCATCATCGTCTTCTACACCCGAAGTATCTGGAGTACCACCTTGAAGTTGCTTGACGGCGGCGCGTCTCCTCGAGTACATAGCAATCTGTTCGTTCAAATAGTCCTCTTCAGCACGCTTCTTCTCCTCGTCCTTCAACTTGCTCAATTCGTCCTGTGGAATGATATCATCCCACTCCACATCGGCCTTGTAATCGGTGACCTCGAACTGTTTCAAAAATTCTTCGGAACCAAGGTTGGACTCGCCCAACTCAGGAGTTGTGACATGATCCTCGGCAACGTTTAAAACATCATCCAAGTTCAACTCTTCCAATTTCTTTTGATTGTCCGTGGCAGCAAACATATTCGCGGCACCAAATTTCAAGATCTGCGACAATTCACTCGTGGAAGGCTCGTTCTTGTTCTTTTTGTTTGCACCGGCGTCAGCCATTCCCAAGGAGATGATAGCATACTCCAAAATCATCTTTTTTCTGGCTCTCTCCAAGATTTCTTCTTCGACAGTGTCCTTACTCACGAAACGGTAGACAGAAACATGCCTCTTTTGTCCAATTCTGTGAGCTCTTGCCATCGCTTGCAAATCAGCCTGAGGGTTCCAATCGGAATCGAAAATGACAACAGTATCAGCGGTCATCAAGTTGATTCCCAAACCACCAGCTCTGGTAGAAAGCAAGAAGGCAAAGTCCTTGGAATCAGGGGCATTGAAATGGTCAATAGAGATCTTTCTTTGGGCAGAAGGAACACCACCGTCCAATCTCTGGAACTGGTAGCCCTTGATGGAAAGATAATCGCCAAGAATATCCAAAATTCTCACCATTTGAGAGAAAATCAACACACGGTGACCTTCTTTCTTCAACCGAGTCAAGAGCTGTTCGAGAAGCACCATTTTACCTGACGACATGATTATACCCTTCAAAATGTTATCTCTGGCAGTAGAACCAGCCTTGGCCAAAACACGTTCCTCGGCACCATCAAACAAGTATGGATGGTTTGAAGCTTTCTTCAATTCACTCATAACATTCAACAAGGAGATTTGCGAGCCCTTTACTCCAGCATTCAAAGCTGCATAGTTCTTGGTGATAATGTTTCTGTAGTATTCGGTTTGAATGTCAGACAACTCCACTCTCAAGATGCGCTCGGTCTTCGAAGGAAGCGACTTCTCGACGTCCTTCTTCAATCTTCTCAAAATGAAAGGCTTGATACTCAGTTGCAAGTGCTTGATGTAGTCTTCCTGCGCATCGTCTGGAACATCGAAATTGATCTCTTGGTCGATGTTGAACTTACCAGGCATCAAGAAATCACATAATGCAGCCAACTCCTTAATGTTGTTCTGCAATGGGGTACCGGTTATCAATAGTCTATTGGCAACTTTGAACAGCTTCAACGACTCGTACAACGAGGAATCAGCGTTCTTCAATCTGTGGGCCTCGTCAACAGCAAGGAACTGCCATTTGAACGCGCCAAGTTCGGTCCTGTCCTTTAAAATGTACTCGTAGGTAGTCAAGAGAACATTGAACTTGGGCTTGTTGTTGGCATTGAAGAGCTCGAATTCTCTGATCTTGCGCCTGGCCTCAGTGTTACCCAAGTAATAGATACAATTGACATCAGGAGCCCACTTCTCAAATGTCTCCTGCCAGGCTGGAATTGTACTCAAAGGAACAACCACCAAATGGGGGCCGTTCTGACGTCTGGCATAAATCAACCACGACAAGAACGCAATTGTCTGGACTGTTTTACCCAAACCCATCTCATCGGCAAGAATACCGTTTTCATTTCGCGACCAGAGGAAAGCCATCCAGTTCAAACCGGTCAACTGGAAATCACGCAACTCACCGTTCTTGATGAATAGCGGCTGCTTGTTCAACTTTTCAAAACGAGGTCTCTGGTTGATCGGGTAGTTGGCAGACAAGTTCGGAAGAATCTTCAGCTGGAGTCTTTGCTGGTACTTTGTCACCAGCTCGGGTGAAAGCTCGGCTATAACCGCCGCATCCTCCCACGAACACTCATCGTAGTTGAGTCTCTTCCATTTGACGAAATACTGTAGCTGGGAGGTTCCGTCGTCGAGCTCCACCCTGTCGCTGTCGACAATTCTCTCCACCTGGACAAACTCGTCTTGCTCGTCGCGCTTTCTCTCACGCTCGATGTCCATCGCCTCGATATCTTCCTTGGTGGTCAAGGGATCATTACGGATCTCGCGGTCCAACAATATGTACTGCTTGATGTAATTGTCAACTCTGCGGAAACCCTTGAACTCCTTGAGCGTCAGGTACAGCTCCCAGGTGTTGTGCAAGTGAGACAGCCCCGTCCATTTGACCTTGAACAAGTAGTCCAATTTGGGCTCGTTGGTGACCTCGGCATTCTCATCATTGAGCTTATGATCCAACACCAAGTCAATGCCCTTGGTGGGTTCCTCTTGCATGGCCTGCTCGTAATAGTAATAGTCGTTGATTTCATCTTCGCTCTCCATCAAGTCTGCGTCCTCGTCGTCGTAGTCCACCGCGTAATTGACAGTGCCGTTGTTTCGGGTCAGAAACCGAATCTCCGAAGGTGTAGGGGTGGTTCTCGCCGACGCCGTCTTACTTCGGCCTCCAGATGGCTTGGCCACCCTGCTGGTGGTGACACGTGGCCGTCTCGAGTTCAGCTTCTGTTTTTTGCTGGCGCCAAAGTCTTCGTCGTCGAAATCGTCCAGCTCGTCTTCCTCAGACTCATCTTGGTATTCTTCGTAGGTTGTTTTGCGTTTGCGGTCCACATCGTCGTCCTCGTCGCTTTCCCCGGGAATGTCAACCGCTCTTCTCTCTCTATGCGACCGCCTGAGTCCGTAAAGCTCGGGGTTCGCTTCGATTTCCTCGTCCAATTTCCCCATCACAAAAGGGTTGTCTGTAGGGGTGCCAACACGTGAATCCAGCCAATCAGAGCGTGGATGTCTACTCTAAAGTTGGATGACTTGGTAATTTACCGTGAACCGTCGCTTGAGCAGTGACGTCAGGGTAGTTTGTCTGATATGGATGCTTATTGGAGTTGAGTAGTCAACAACAAAAAAGCAATGCAAGGGGCAGAAATGAAGCCAAAAGCGATGAATGTCAACTTTGGAAGAAAAGCCAGCTTGGGGCAAAGATTTTGATATTTGATTCCAGGATTCGTGGAGAAAGCTCTGGGTCCAAGCGGCTGGTAGGAAGTAGGGGAAAAAATTGGGCAAAATTTAATGCGCCAACAACGTCAAGAACTTTTGAGCATAACACGTTACACCATCATGTGCCTACGGCACCTAACGGACTACAATGTGAGGAGAAGCAGTGGATATTAATTAGGCATTATGAACGAGCATTCGGTTGGCGGGACTGTTCCCGTCGATTTCCGTCGTCGCCAACTACGTACGTAATGTCGGATGGTTTCATGGGGAGGGGCACCCTAGTGCGCAGTGCGAGATTGGATCTCCACAACGGCAACTTAGCATACCGCCAATGGAAGCAAATCCTTCAGTTTGTCTCCATTGAGACGCGTGTAGCACAACCGTGTCGAGGATAAGCCAGTGAAACTCGTGGCCATGGACATCAGGCCCGGGCATGGCGGCTTGTGGGATGGACGCTCGTCGAGCTGCCAACGAAGTCACCGCAGTTTCCGGACAAATAAGTCACTATTCCGACTTGCAGCCACTTTGCAGCCATTACTATACGGCTGGCACACAGTCATACTGCGAGCAGTCCAAATAGTTTTGTTTCCGCTTAAGGAATACAAATTCCCCCATGGGATGCCGACCGGCGACGCATCTGATGTTGCAAATAGAGTCTTCGGCGGTTACTCGCCCTTACAATTCGTCCATCAGAGAACGGCATAAACCAATAGCTTCAGGGGTCAAGATCTGGAGCACTAGCCGCCACAGGGGTTCCAGCTCGAAAGCCAGGTCTCTGCCACATATCAAAAGCCACAAATAACGCGTTCTTTCGATTATTTCCAAGCTTTGACACCAGCAATAGTAAGCGCCAGGCCGGGCACTTGCGACAGCACAAACATGGCAATTTAGGGGCCATTAAAGAACTGGAGGCGGCCCAGAAGGGGCCGCGGAGCACCCGCGGGCTTATTGCGCAACTTTCAGGTCAGAACCAGGCATTTCACGACGTACGTGTAAACATGGCTTGATATTAGTGAGAAAGAAAGTTGGTGAGAGAAAAAGGACGGGGGTTAGAGAATGAGGCGGGATCCTAGAGAATGGTTCGCGCACGTTTTCTAGGGATGGACAGGGTAGGGACAAGAGAAAAGTCAAGAATTGGGCAAAATGCAGCACTAAAAAAGTTCATGTGAGTCGAACTGAAAATAGCTTGGGTTGTTCTTGATCTGATACTATGTTTCATGTTTATGAGCCTGAGACATCTTGGTGTGTTTCAGTGTTACATACAAGCGGAAAATGACGGCATCAGGAGAGGAGATGAAACAACAAAGACGAAAATGAGTATTCTTTCATCCGAATTTTCTATGCATTTCTTCCCCTTCTCTGTCGTTCGTCTCGTGGCCCCCAACTGCTGGTGTCCAATCACATCCATCCATTAGTCAGGTCTCCAATTAACGCAGGAACAAAGGCGATGGCGTAAATGCCAGCACTAAAAACCCGCACCATCTACAACGAAAAAAAGTCTTATGTGAAGGAAGCAAAAAAAAAAGTCCACCTTCCCACTTGGCACCAAAACTACTACCAAGCGAACAACAAAAATGAGTGGAAAGGGAGCCAAAAAGAATGCTCCGGCATCCAAAGGTACCAGAATCGCCATCGTCTCCACCGACAAATGTAAGCCGAAAAAGTGCAAACAAGAGTGTCGTAAGTCCTGTCCGGTGGTGAAGACGGGAAAATTGTGTATTGAGGTGACACCAGCGTCCAAAATCGCCTTCATCTCCGAGACCTTGTGTGTTGGATGTGGTATTTGTGTGAAGAAATGTCCGTTCGACGCCATCAACATCATCAATTTGCCCACCAACTTGGAAGCTGAGACCACTCACAGATACTCAGCCAATTCGTTTAAGTTGCACAGATTGCCAACCCCCAGACCGGGCCAGGTGTTGGGATTGGTGGGAACCAACGGTATCGGAAAGTCCACTGCGTTGAAGATCTTGGCCGGTAAGCAGAAGCCCAATTTGGGTAGATACGACGACCCTCCAGACTGGGAAGAAATCTTGAGATACTTCAGAGGTTCCGAGTTGCAGAACTTCTTCACTAAGGTGTTGGAAGACGACATCAAGGCCATCATCAAGCCTCAATATGTCGACAACATCCCCAGAGCGTTGGCCAAGTCCGCCGTCAAAGACGTGGCCGGCATCTTGAAGGCCAAGTTGGAGAGAAAAGACGACTGGGAGCGTGTGGCCAAAACTTTGGAGTTGAAGCCTATTATGAAGAGAGACGTGGCCAACTTGTCCGGTGGAGAGTTGCAGAGATTTGCCTTGGCTATGACTTGCGTCCAGGACGCCCAGGTGTACATGTTTGACGAGCCTTCGTCATACTTGGATGTCAAGCAGAGATTGAGAGCAGCCGAGATGATTAGATCCTTGTTGAGCCCATCCACCTACGTCATCTGTGTGGAGCACGACTTGTCTGTGTTGGACTACTTGTCGGACTTTGTCTGTATCTTGTACGGTGCTCCATCTGTGTACGGTGTGGTGACATTGCCTGCCTCGGTGAGAGAAGGTATCAACATTTTCTTGGACGGTTTCATTCCAACGGAAAACATGAGATTCAGAGACGAGTCCTTGCAGTTCAGATTGGCTGACGCTGCCGACGGGTTGATTTTGGATCACTCCAGTGCATTGGAGTACCCAGACTTGGAGAAGACCCAGGGTGACTTCCACTTGAAGGTCGAGAAGGGTGACTTCACCAACTCGGAGATTTTGGTGATGTTTGGTGAAAACGGTACTGGTAAGACCACCTTCTGTAAGATTTTGGCCGGTGCTTTGGAGACCGACAAAAAGACGGATCTTCCAAAGATGAACATCTCCATGAAGCCCCAGAAGATCGCACCTAAGTTCCCCGGTACCGTGAGACAGTTGTTCTTCAAGAAGATCAGGGCTGCATTCTTGAACCCACAGTTCCAGACCGATGTGGTCAAGCCTTTGAAGATCGACACCATCATCGACCAGGAGGTGCAAGTGTTGTCTGGTGGTGAGTTGCAAAGAGTTGCTCTTGTGTTGGCGTTGGGTGTCCCAGCAGACATCTACTTGATCGATGAGCCTTCGGCATACTTGGATTCCGAGCAGCGTGTTGTCTGCTCCAAGGTGATCAGAAGATTCATCTTGCACGCCAAGAAAACCGCCTTCATTGTGGAGCACGATTTCATGATGGCCACCTACTTGGCCGACCGTGTGATTGTGTTTGAAGGTACTCCATCGAAGGACGCATTGGCAAAGGCGCCCGAGTCGTTGTTGACTGGATGCAACCGTTTCTTGAAGAACTTGAATGTGACTTTCAGAAGAGATCCAAACTCGTTCAGACCAAGAATCAACAAGAAGGATTCCCAGATGGACAAGGAGCAGAAGGCAGCCGGGAACTACTTCTTCTTGGACAACACCGAATTGTAAAATCGGTTGCATCGAGGGTTACTGGGAAGATCGGGGCATTAATTTGCATGTACATTAGATTAGCAGCATCATTGGTCTATTGTGTGTGGTGGTTCGTTTACGATGTACCATAGACAAGATCTGGGTTATTTAGAATAATCTTTAATTTCTACTGAGTGTAGACGACGTTTAGTCTGAAGGTATTCAATTTGGTATTTTGTGACTACCCAATTACAGAGGGCATTGCGAAAGCCATTGTGCGTTAGTATAGGCCAGAGGTTTTCCCTAATTTTAACAGCTGTTTGGTTTCAAATTCGAATTCAGCGATTATCAAAGTTCTATGTCTCCTTGAGGCCCAAAGACTTAAGATTATTTTTTGAATTAGTATTAAATTTAGGTATTATATTATTAATTAATTTTATG
>JAJLRO010000033.1:0-147127 GCA_030566995.1 Sungouiella tsuchiyae | reverse complement strand
TTCTCTCAAGGCAACGGTACCTGGCTTATATCTGTGAGGCTTCTTGACACCGCCGGTAGATGGGGCGGACTTTCTGGCGGCCTTGGAGGCCAACTGCTTTCTTGGTGCCTTACCACCAGTAGACTTTCTTGCTGTTTGCTTGGTTCTAGCCATTGTTGGATAATGAAGAGAATCCAACTATAGCGAACGGGCCATTTATATAGGATACATGGTGTTATCATTTGGAGTGCGATATTTACTGTGGGCCGTGACTCAAGTTACCTCGCGACTGGCGCCGTGAGTACTGTAGGTTCTTTCGCAGCTTACAAAAGACATGGTGTGCATCTAGTGGGGAGAAAAGGTGGCCTTTGGCTAGTGAGAAGTGCGACCGATCCAGTGCTACAATCTACGCACGCAATGCGTATATTCCAGCTCGCGACCCACCACACTTTTTCTGCCAGACTAACTCGCGTAGACACCTTCACTCCAAAACAAACACCGTGTGCGCTCAGATATTCCGCACTGCAGACAAGCTGGAATGGTTAAGTGGCTTCCAGTATAAATATATCGCCGATTTCCTAGAGGTTCAATTCCCTATCATACAAACAAATCAATTATGTCTGGTAGAGGAAAAGGAGGAAAAGGTCTCGGAAAGGGTGGTGCTAAGCGTCACAGAAAGATTTTGAGAGACAACATTCAGGGTATTACCAAGCCTGCCATCAGAAGATTGGCCAGAAGAGGTGGTGTCAAGCGTATTTCTGCCTTGATCTACGAAGAAGTCAGAGGTGTGTTGAAGTCGTTCTTGGAGAACGTCATCAGAGACGCTGTCACTTACACTGAGCACGCCAAGAGAAAGACTGTCACTTCTCTTGATGTCGTTTACGCTTTGAAGAGACAGGGCAGAACCTTGTATGGTTTCGGTGGTTAAGCTATCGCCTTATGTATTACTAGTTCCTTTCATCAGTGTATATTAGAATTTATTATCGATTCGCAAATGAGTGTAATTTAGCGGTTTGTAGTTGACCTCAAGCTTTCCATCTGCCTGACTTGTGCTTGACTGTTTGTCTCACTTTGTCCCAGCATATGTAAGAGATTGCTCGACAGTGTTTGAGTCCTTTAATGTTCTTCTCACTCAGTTCTAGAACCACCTATGAATTGTATTAGGTAAGCCTTGGCTACTATTTAAATGGTTCCCTTTTCGCTATCTTATAGGAATTAACGACGTTTTCTTGGCTCGAGTACACTCTGTAAACTATTACAGTACGCTATCTGCATCATATGTCATGCCATTAAAATCTAAGCCACGCCATGTAACCCAACCTCTCCTCCTTTTTTCACGTATCTCGATATCATTTTGTCCACAAGCCTTTCCATCATGTCCACATCGACAGGGTCTTCCGGCTTGTAGTCGTTGGACATCACTTCAACGTAGCGCTTGATGCAATGCGAATTCCGGTCCTCCAACTCCTTGTGTCTTGGTGGGCACCGGCACCGGCATCCGACTCCGTTTTTGCCGGGCTTGTCCGGTTCGTCAGAAGTAAAAGAGCTGTACCACAGTTTCTTCACCTCCTCTTTGAAGTTCGGACTTGGCTCGTACGGAAGCTGCTTTCCTGGTGCGTTGCTTGGACAATGGCCCAAGGTAGTGTGCTTGTAACCAATATCTCGGAAATAGTGGATTTCTTCCTTGTTCAACATCATGGCAACGGCCAAAGAGTGCACCGGAGCATCTCCCCAACGCTCGCGGTAAAATCCACCGGTGCTTTCAAGGTAATTGAAGTAGTCTTGATATGTCTTCGACTTGAAAAGATCGACTCGAGCAATCTCGAAATTGGTCCAGAAATGACATAAGTTGTACTCTTCATTCTCAAGCTTATCTTCGAAAAGTGGAGGCTTCTCGTATGCCTTCTCGAAGATATTGCGGACATACTTGAAGCTCTTTACCTTCTCCAAGTGATTGTTTGTCTTCTTCTTTGTCGCCATTATCTTTTTGAGATTCAAGTTCTTCTCAACCTCGCCACGCATTAACTTTCTGTCTTTCACACCATTATACTCGTGGGCGTTGGTGCCCCTAAGGCTGAGGAACTTGGTGGCCACAATGTCCCACGCAGATCCCACATCGATGCCAAAATTGCTGATATAATACTTGGTTTCCTTGAATAGCGAAGGAACAGTGTAGTACAATTCCTGGATGGTGACAGTGAAACCATACTTCTTGTTGTTCTTCTCCATCTCCACGAACGGATCGTAGGTCAAGTCACAGAAAAACTGCACGTCAGGCTCCACACGCCAGTACCACTCACGCTTGGACACTAATGGGTGGTCGAAGAAATGTCCCGAGTAAAACCGACACATTTTGTGGTAGGACTCCATGTTTCCGTACATAATGGTACGGTCTCCCTGGCTCTCTATGCTCTCGTGCAACAAGTCCCTGTCGATTGTTTCTGGGAACTCCCAATGCTCTTTAGGAACTACGCCAAACTCCACCTCTGCGTTTGTGATCTTCTTAACAGTGTTTCGAAAGTTCTCATCGAACTCGACGTCGTTCAAGAACACCCACGGGTAATTATACCACTGGTTAAAATGACGCTCCATGGACTTCATGGAGCTGACGACGTCGTCGAGTTCTGAGTTTCGTGCCAACATCACGAATGCTGCATTGGCCCGAGGTGCACTGGTATCAGGAACTTGACATCCAACCAGAAAGGGAAAGTCTGCATCAGAAGCCAAGTTTTTCCTCGAGAATCGTTCGTTGTTTGGATTCTTGAAGTCTGGAAACTCCGTCTCTAACGCCTCCTGCCGTTTACGCTTCAAGAATTTGATGGAGAATACTATCATCACTACCAACATGGCCATGGAAACCACGGCAAAAACCACTCTTCGTAGAGTACGGTAGCTGGGACGGAGGTGCTTTATGTGGCGGTACCTTTCTTCAAACCGGGAACGGAGCCGTTCAAACAAGGGCTCCTCGGAGCCGTTCTGAGGTGCCATGTCCGGTCGGGATGGTTTTATTGAATATTTCTGCGAAGGAACAAAAATATCTTGACCGCGAACGCTCAGCTCGGAAATGCATCCAGTGAAAGATGAGGATAACGGAATTGTTTAGAGTAGAAACTTGAAATACGTATTTATAATCTTGAGGCTAGTTTTTTATCTTTTTATTGTCTTCAGCTCCTGCGCCCAGCCTCCATCCGATACTGATCTATTTTATTCTTGCTTATCTTTCTCTCCTCGCTTGTCTGTCTGTGCACACCTCTGCATTAATCTGCACCATCGCATGAGCTAGTAACCTTCGATCCGAAAGTATCTTCTTCGCTAATTTTGAGTTGAATCAGAGGGTCTGCTGATTATTTTCGATGCTTAGATAGCTTACTTAGTGCTTCATACAAATGCTTCAAAGTGATATTACTGCACATTTGCGGGGCCTGGCACTGACTAACATCCCTTGTCTCATAACTACTTGTCGAATCTTCCACAGCCTGTCCCCTCAAATGGTTAACTTCATCATATATTAAGCTAGTTGGGCCCTTTATCCCACGAACACGCCATCATTTTTCCTTCTTCACAACCGCATTTCTAAGCAAATTCAAGTCGTTGTTCAACTCCTCCTGCTTCAACCCCTGCACTCCGACAAATTGCTTGTGTGATCCTCGCGTGTTGGGTCTGCTGCTACCCTTCGATTCAGAAAAGATCAGCAGAACACCCCCTTCCTCGTTGTTCATGATTAGATGGTTCAACGTGTCATAGTCCTTATCGCTGAGATTACTATCGTTTCCACTGCTAGCACCGTTACTCGCCAGCTTGACGATGTTGCCGCCGTGGTTGTTGGAGCTGGCAATCCCAGACGACATCTCGTCGTTGGACGAGTTTCGCGTGGCATAGTGCCTTCTTCTCTTGTTGGATGCCGAAACGTAGCCAGAGGATCCAGCCCCAGAGCCACGCAAAAAACCGTTCCCACTAGAGTTGCCGAGCCCGCTGTCTGAGAGATCGTCCGCTTCCGCTCCGGAGAACCGCGAGTGGAAATCCCGCTTGCGGAGCGATCTTCGGTCATGGAGGCTGCTGATGGAAGATGCAGAGGCTGCTGCACTCAACGCAGATACCGTGGAGTCCTGGTTATTGGATGTGTTCCACAGACTAGCATTGACCAAGTTGAGTAAGAGCTTATCCTCCTTGAGCTGCTTGACTTGCCGCTGGAGCTTATCATAAAATTTTTCCTTGAGAAGCTTGATCATCATGTCGTAGTTCTGTTTCGCCTTCGCAATGTCTTCCTTGTACTCGTCATCCACGCGCTTAACCTGATACTCCTCCCAGAGCCTCAATCTGGTCAACTCGTAATCTCTGGATTCTTCCAACTCCACTTTCTTGTCGAGGTACTCCGCGTTGGTGCCTTGCTGGATGGAAGCCAACGTGGTCTGTAAGTTGTGAAGGATGGCCCTGTAGAAGTTGTTGCGGTCGTCGAAGAAAGTTGACTCCAACTTGGCGAGCCGGGTCCCGATTTGCTGTCGTCTCTTGTCTTTCTTGTTCACTGGAGATTAGTATTGGAGATGAGGAAGGAAGATATATCCACCACAGCTGGCAGTACACTTTGATGGAGATTCAACATACATTCTGAGACTGAGCCGTTCCGCTTATAGTCGTCCATGGTCAGTTTTTGCTTGGTTCAATTGAAGGGATGTGTTCTCAGGTTTCGTACCTGTGTTGAGTTGAGGTCTTCGATACAGTCTGCAGGACACATGTCTATGATAGTGGGGAGAATACCCCAAGTATTATACTCGACAGAAGAATGTTGGGGAGCTTTTGGGCGTTCTGAAGTAGAAGTATGATACATTTTGTCAAGATCAACTTGGGGGACCGTTTGCTCGTCGATTTCCGATGGCCTTTTATTGACTAGGTCCGGCGATAGAGATTGGGTGATGGAGTCAATACCTTCGGCCAATACGAAAACGCCGAGGTGGGAAGAAATGAACGGTTTGCTATATAGTATGTCTGAAGCTGAACTTGAAACTTCGTCCACGTTTAGAGGCCCTGACAGTTCTTTTCTCGTCGATCTTTTGTCTAGGTCCAGGAATCCGTGAGTCAACGAGCTAGTTAGGAAATTGATTTCCGCACCGGCTCGACATCGACTATCTGGACCGACATTTATTATCGATTCACCAGCCAAACGCTATTCTCCATTCGCCATGGGCTACGATTTCGAACTGCTTAGCAAACTCCCTTTTGCCGACCACAAATACACGGGATTGCCCGAACTCACCGGCAGAGAGGTTTTCCAGTTGGAGAAGACTGGCGAAACCGTTACTGTATTTCAAGCTCATGGGCCCGAAGACGTGCCTGCTGGTCTTCTTGAAGTATGCCACGATGAGCTCAACTACGTGATCGAGGAAGGTCGTACGTATCCCCACTACCAGAACATGAACAAAACCGAGTTTTTGGCCTATCTTTTCGATCACTTTGCTGCCATCTGGATAACGGGCGAATACACTGAAGACATGGCGGCGCAGCCAAAGGAATTCTGGCAGTCGCGCTACCTTGGCCATTTCTACATCAAGCCCAATTACATTGGCAGATGTTCGCATGTGTGCAACGCAGGGTTTATCGTGTACCATCAAGTCCGTGGAAAGGGCATGGGGAAGGAAATGGGCCGCAAATACTTGGAATGGGCCCCCAAATTGGGGTACGTTTATTCTGTGTTCAATCTTGTTTTCGAGACCAATGTGGCCAGTGCCAAGATCTGGGAGTCTTTGGGTTTCGAGAAGATTGGGTACATCAAGAATGTGGCCGCATTGAAGGGCGAGGACAAGCTTGTAGGGGCTTATATGTTTGGAAAAGATCTTGCTTGAATTTGTCTGTGGTTTTTCAAAAGAAACATTTACATCTTCACGATGCGCTAGGTACTTAGGTGTTCTACATTTTAAGACTACTAGAAGAGTCTGACTGGAGCCCGAGAAAAACTCATTGGGCTTGAGAAAAACGACATTATATAGAATTCACATAAAGAAACATAGAGGTTCACATGAAGCAACACAGAGAATCACATAAAAGCATAAGTTTCATTTTCCTCTCGACTTTTACTTTTTTTTTTTTGGCTTCTCATGTCGGTATTTGGTCCGCCCTATCGTCCCAACCTTATCACACAAAGATCTCCAATCCTACACAGAAAAATACATCATCTCGCGATCACAACAGGCCTGCGATATACACAACAGTCCCATATCTACCCTGGTCGTATCAGTAGCTGCAAAGGACATTGGAAATGCCCGAATTCGATGATACCCTACAGCCGCCGCACTACCGGCCCCAGTTGGACTACAATCCGATGTCCAACATCGAAAGGTACACGGTGCTCTTGAAGGATGGCGAGACAACTGCCACCATCTATCCGATTCAAAACACCGACGGCCTCCCTCCGGGGTTGCTTGCGTTTTTGTGTGATGAATTCAACATGGAAATCGAAAGAGGCGACACATTCTCGTTCTTCGACACCTTGCACATCGAATCCTTCCAGAACTACTGGTTTGGTGCGTTCGCGGGGATCATGGTTTTGGGCGATTCTCCTACGCTAGAGGGCCCCAAACAATGGGAAAAGGAGTGCCTTGGGACCTTCTTTGTTCGCCCAAACTATCCAGGCCGTGCCTCGCACATCTGCACGGCTGGCTTTTTGGTGAATGCTGGTATTCGAGGTAAAGGCATTGGAAGAACCTTGACTGACTGTTTCCTCCAGTGGGCACCTCGTTTGGGCTACACGTATTGCGTGTTCAACTTGGTGTTTGAAACTAATGTGGCGGCACGTAGAATCTGGGAGTCGCTGAATTTCAAGAGAATCGGAAGAGTGAAATCAGCAGGAATCTTGAAAGGTCACGATACGGCGGTGGATGCTATAATATACGGCCGAGAATTGGTTGTGGTCACAGACACCAGCATGGGTGCATACAGATTCGATAAGATCAAATACTACTTGGAAACTGGCAAGTATCCTGCCATGGCAGATCGACAGGAGAAATCCAGACTTCGGTCATCAGCTTCTCATTACCGTCTTGAAGGTAACCGACTCATGTTGAGAGACAAGGAGGTCGTGAGTGACCCTATACGACAGCTTCAAATTTGCACGGAGATCCATTTAGCGAATCATGGAGGTATCAACAAGACAACATCTGCGGTGACTGAAAAGTATCATTGGACCAGAATAAAGGACACTGTTGGTGCAGCAATTAAGAATTGCGTGACGTGCCGAGAATCCGCCAAAGAAGAGGCCGTTATAAAGAGAAATGGCATGTCTAAGAAGATGTTTAGAGGCTTGCCTGATATGCGTTCTGATCATTCTGCAAACAACAAGAGTCTTCAAGGCATGCGCAATATGATTCGTCGTGACAATGATGACGCGGATACCATTTCGGTGCTACACCGTGATACCGAAGGGCTCTTATCGCATGATTTGTCTGGGTTGGATGACGGATTAATTGCTGTGGTGGAGGCGGCCCAGAAACGGCAACTGCCTAACGTAGATCGACAACCTCCTGACCACAATTCGTCACCGCATCACCAGGTCAGGAATCATGATCTGCCTGTCCCCACTTATGCTGCTGTCGCGGCTGCTGCTGCTGCTGTCAATGGACACGCAAACCAATTTTATGCTAATGACTACCACCATGCATATACTAACAAGTATGGGACTTCCAAAGAACGAGACTCCAGAAATGATAACATAAATGTCGATCCGGACGTGTCTGCTTTTGACCATACTGTCAATCCTGGCGGAGACGAGATTGAGATTGCGCGTGCATTAATGCAATCTAACGAAGTTGAGGAGCATAATGACGACAGGGAAGGTTCAGGGCACCCGGGCCAGCACTCAAAGGAAAATAATGGTACAACGGATGATTCGTCGATATTTTTCAAAAGCAACTAGTTCGTTCAAAATATCAAATTGTAAATACTATATATTCTTTTGATGTAATTGTAAGTCAAACAGCTTTGGAATCATTCCCCCAAACGATTCCAGTGTTGGCAAACAGATATGTAAAATTAATGACTTGTTATCCCCTTCTCTAAAAATCGACACCAATGACCATGGCCAACAAGGCCATTCTCACGTACAAACCGTATCTCATTTGTCTGAAGTATGCAGCTCTCTGGTCGAAGTCAACCTCCTCCTTGATCTCAGAAGTTCTAGGCAATGGGTGCATGACACACATGTGCTGCTTGGCGTGAGACAAGATCTTGTTGTCCACGATGTATGTGTCCTTCAATCTCAAGTACTGCTCCTTGTCCTTGAATCTCTCTTCCTGGACTCTAGTACAGTACAAGACATCAGACTTGGCAATCATCTCTGGAGTCAACTCCTCAGTTTCAGAGATCAACATGTTGTTCTCCTTCAACATCTCCTTGAGGCTGGATGGCAACGACAATTCCTTTGGAGCAACCAACTGCACTCTAACCTGGTAATGACGCAACAAGTACAACAAAGAGTGCACTGGTCTGCCGTATTTCAAGTCACCCATAAATGTCACAGTAATACCGTTCACAGTACCCAACTCTTCTCTGATGGTGAACAAGTCCAATAATGCCTGTGTTGGGTGCTCCTTGCTTCCGTTACCACCATTGATGATGGGGACAGGAGAGAATCTAGCAGCAATGTCGGCAGACTCCTCTTCAGGATGTCTCAACACAATGGCATCAGAGTAGCAAGCCAAACTACGGATAGTGTCCTGTAAAGTCTCACCCTTCTTAACAGAGGAGGTGGCAGCCGCAACAGCGACAACTCTACCACCCAATCTCTGCATAGCAGCGTCAAAGGAAGAGGAGGTTCTGGTAGATGGCTCAAAGAACATAGTAGCCAACAATCTGCCTCTCAACAAGTCCAAGACACCCTGTCTCTCAACAGCCAATCTCATTTCTTGAGCAACCGTGAACAAGGAGTGCAAGTCAGAACGAGTAAACGATTTGACAGACAACACAGAGTTTCTCAAGAAGGAGTTGTTGTTTCTGATGTAGTTCACCAAAGCATTGGACTCGAACAAGTGACCAGCAGGAGGCTGAGACACCAACTCGGAACCCAATCTCTCCAAAGTAGCAGCTGGAGTCTCCTTTTCCCTGAACGAAGGGCGGCGACCTTCGCCGAAAGACATTCTAGTCTTTCTTGCCAAGCTTGGAGAAGGTGGGATGCTGGTGATAGAACCGAATCTGTCTCTAGCCTCTGTTTCGTTCTTACCGGAAGCATCGGCAACAACGGCACCATCCAAACAGACAGTCTCTCCATGGTCGGAGACTCTCTCAATGTATCCTCTCAATTTAGTGTTCTTGAAGATGGCAGAAACAGTCTCGTTGATGGTAACGATTCTGTCCAACTCAACATCAACCAAAGCATCCTGCTTTGGAATGTTCAAGATCTTGCTTGGGTTGATAGTGAAGCGCTCAACAATGTCGTTGAGGGTGAGCTTACCTTCCTTGACAGCAGAAAGCAACAATGGCAAAGACTCCTTCAATCCCAATCCTGAGACAATGTCGTGGCCAAGACCCTTTGCAACCAAGTATGGCAAGACACCAACAGAGAAACAGTCGATAGACTTCAAACCATTCCACATAGCCTGCTGGTCCTTCTCGGTTGGCAAGAAGTTGAATTGTGGGAAGTCAGCCTTAGACAAGAACAATGAGTAAACGTTCACATCACAGGTAACCTGCAAGCTCTTAGCCTTAGACATCTTGATCAACTCCAAGTCCTCCTCCGAAGAGACACCGGTGATGTGGATGCTGCGGTTGTGCAAGGAAGCCAACAACAACACGGAAGCCAAGTCAGTTGCTTTAGCGTCGGTGATAATTGGCTTGGAGCTTGGCCAAGAGGCAAAGTGAGCAGAGATCGAGGAAACCTTGGAGTTAGCAAGTTCGTTGAATGGCAAGAACAAAGCACCTGCGTTGGTAGCAGCCTCGGCAGCCTCCTCAGAGTTGGTCTCAGAACCAGCAATGGAAATGGAGAAGTTAGTGTAGGCAGATCCAGAAGCCAAGTCAATGGCATCTGCCAAGGAATCAATGTCCACAACAGTCGAGCCACTCACGGTCTGTGGCAAGAAGGAGTTGAAAGTGAAACCAGCAGCCAAAGAAACCTTGGTAGTGTCCAAGAAATCGTTCAAAGAAGGAACGAAAGACGAGATGTTGATGAGACCTGGCAACACAGCAGTGGAGTGAGAAGTTTGAGCATCGTTGTTGGAGACATCCAAAGTGATGTTTCTGGAAAGAGCCTCGATCAACAACTTAGCACACTTGACATTAGTCACCAATGGGACAGAGTAGTCCACAGCCATACGACGCGACTCGTAACCCTTGGACATGTAGTTGGCAGGACGACGGAATCTGTTGGAAGATGGCAAGTTGATGTACAAATCAATCAAGTGGTTGGCCAAGTGCTGAGTCAAAGAGTACTCAGACTTTTGGTCCTCCTTCTCGCCCAACACCTCCAAGTAGTGGACTGGAATGTCGTGCTCCTTGATGAAGTCGGCAGTACCAGCAGTAGCAAACAACTTGTAGCCCATCTCGTGCAACTTCTTGATGGAAGGCAACAATTCCTGCTTTTCCTTGTAAGAACCGATGGAGAACAAAATGTTCTTCTTTGGCATCTTGAAGCCAGTGGAGATCAAAGACTTCAAGTAAGCCTCATACTTGTTCTTACCAAAAGTAGCAACTTCACCAGTAGAGGCCATCTCAACACCCAAAATAGGGTCAGCACCAGCCAATCTGGAGAAAGAGAACTGAGGAACCTTGACAGCGCAGTAGTCCTCTGGCAATTTCTCACCTGGGTAAGGAGTCACTGGGATGTCGACAATAGCCTTGGTGGCCATCTCAATCAAGTCAGTGCCAACCACCTTGGAGATGAATGGGAACGAACGAGAAGCACGAACGTTACACTCGATAACCTTGATGTCGTTGTCCTTAGCAATGAACTGAATGTTGTAAGGACCAGTGATGTCCAAAGCCTTACCGATCTTGGCGGTGGCCTCGACAATTCTCTTGACGGTTTGTGGGTCCAAGTCCTGAGGTGGAACAATAAGAGTAGCATCACCAGAGTGAACACCAGCATTCTCAACGTGCTCAGAGACAACGTGCATGATCATCTTACCATCCTTGGCAACAGCGTCCATCTCGATTTCCTTAGCGTTCTCAATGTACTTGGTGATCACGACTGGGTAGTCTGGAGAAACATCAACAGCCTGGGACAAGTAAGAAGCCAAATCAGCTCTGGAGTAGACGGTGTTCATAGCAGCACCGGACAACACGTAAGAAGGACGGACCAAAACTGGGTAAGTGACCTTCTCAGCAAAGGCCTCAGCCTCCTCGATGGAAGTCAACTCCTTCCAGGCTGGCTGATCAACACCGATCTGATCCAACATTCTGGAGAACTTGTATCTGTTCTCAGCAGAATCGATCATCTCAGGAGAAGTTCCCATGATCTTGACGTTTTGACGGTGCAAGGACAAGGCAATGTTGTTAGAAGTCTGACCACCCATAGAGATGATCACACCGTTAGACTGCTCCAAGTCGTAAATATCCAAGACTCTCTCCAAGTTGATCGTTTCGAAGTACAATCTGTCGGCCTCATCATAATCAGTGGAGACAGTTTCTGGGTTGTAGTTGATCATGATGGTCTTGAAGTTGTTCTCTCTCAACGTTCTGATGGCTCTGACAGCACACCAGTCGAACTCGACAGAAGAACCAATTCTGTAGACACCAGAACCCAAAACAATGATACCGTGGTCGTCGAACGAGACATCGGAAGAATCAGCGTTGTAAGTGACATACAAGTAGTTGGTGAAAGCTGGGAACTCAGCAGCAACAGTGTCGATCTGTTTGACAAATGGAACGACGCCAGCCTCCTTTCTCAATCTTCTGATAGCAACTTCGTTGGAGTCCAAGAATTTGGCAATCTGTCTGTCCTCAAAGCCCAACTGTTTGGCTTGTCTCAACACTGGGATTGGCAAGTTCTCCTTGGTTCCGTAGCCAGCGATCTTGTTACCAAACTTGATCAAACCGTCCAACTTGTTCAAGAACCACTTGTCGATGTTAGTCAATTCCCATACCTTGTCAACAGAGTAACCATCGGTCAAAGCATTGGCGATAGCGAACAAACGCTGGTCAGAAGGAGTTTGCAACTCGGCGTCAATGTCAATAGACATCAAAGCAGCAGTAGAGTTGAAACCCAAGTTTTGGTAGTCAGTAGATCTGATGGCCTTTTGGATAGCCTCTTCGAAAGTTCTACCGATGGACATGACCTCACCAACAGACTTCATAGAAGAAGACAACAAAGAGGAAACTCTGGTAAACTTCTTCAAATCCCATCTTGGAATCTTGACAACAACGTAATCCAAGGAAGGCTCGAAACAAGCACAGGTAGACTTAGTAACAGAGTTCTTGATTTCGTTCAATGGGATGTTCAAACCCAACTTGGCAGCAGTGTAAGCCAATGGGTAACCAGTGGCCTTGGAAGCCAAAGCAGAAGAACGAGACAATCTAGCGTTGACCTCAATAATGCAGTATTCCTTGGAGAATGGATTCAAGGCATACTGAATGTTACATTCACCAACAACACCCAAGTGTCTGATGACGTTGACTGCTGTAGTTCTCAACATGTTGTAGTCTTCGTCAGACAAGGTCTGAGATGGAGCAACGACAATGGAGTCACCGGTGTGGATACCCAAAGGATCGAAGTTCTCCATGTTACAGACGGTAATACAGTTGTCGAAAGCATCACGAACAACCTCGTACTCGACTTCCTTCCAACCCTTCATGGATCTTTCCACAAGCACCTGAGGAGAAGTAGCAAAGGCCTTCTTACACAATGCGACCAATTCCTCCTCGTTATCGGCGAAACCAGAACCCAAACCACCCAAAGCGAAAGCAGCTCTGATGATCAATGGGTAGCCAATGGCGTTGGCAGCATCAACAGCCTCCTCAACGGTAGAACAAGCCTCGGATCTGGCACACTTCTCGTTGATCTCCGACATAGCAGTGGCGAACAACTCTCTGTCCTCAGTGGTGATGACAGTGTCGATTGGAGTACCCAACACCTTAACACCCAAGGACTCAAACTCATCCTTCAAGGCAATACCAACACTCAAGGCGGTCTGACCACCGAAAGTACAGTAGATACCGTCAGGACGCTCGTACTGGATGACCTTTCTGACGAATTCTGGGTTAACTGGCAAGAAGTAGACCTTGTCGGCCAAACCCTTGGAAGTCTGGATAGTAGCGATGTTAGGGTTGATCAACACAGTGTAGATGCCCTCCTCCTTCAAGGCCTTGATAGCCTGAGAACCAGAGTAGTCGAACTCACCAGCCTGGCCAATAGACAAACCACCAGAACCCAAAACAAGCACCTTCTTGACGTTCTCTCTTGGGTGGGCAGCTCTGTTTTCGGCGATCTTGCCGCCTGGGAACTCAACTGGCTTGTAAACACCGGTGTTTTTGAATTCAACAACGGCATTGATGAAAACGTCAAACAAGAACTCGGTGTCTCTTGGTCCTGGAGTAGACTCTGGGTGGAACTGCACCGAGAAGAATGGCTTAGACTCGTGGTAGATACCCTCGTTAGAGCCATCGTTGGCATTGACAAACAACTCCTTCCAACCATCAGTCAAGGTGTCAACATCAACAGCGTAACCGTGGTTCTGCGAGGTGATGTAACATCTGCCCGAAATCGTAGAGGTACATGGGATGTTGTGACCACGGTTACCGAACTTCAACTTCAAGGTGGAAGCACCGGTGGCTCTGGCCAACAACTGGTGACCCAAACAGATACCAAACACTGGAGTCTTACCCTCCTTCAAAACCTTCTCCAATCTAGCAACGGTCTCGGTCATAACCTGAGGGTCACCAGGACCGTTGGAGACGAACAAACCATCGTACTCCTCAGTGGTGAAGTCGTAGTCCCAAGGAACGACCTTCAACTCCACACCTCTAGCAACAAAACAACGGATCTGGTTGTACTTCATACCAACGTCAATGGCAATAATACGGATTGGCTTTCCGTTCTTGTCAACCTTGACATTAGACTTTGGAGTGTACAACACAGGCTCCTTGGTGGAAACGTGGGCAACCAAGTTCTTCACGTTAGGGTCATCCCACTCAGGGACATCGAAGTATTGGGTCCAGTTCTGGGCACCAAGAGCATCATCATGCTTGGAGCCAGAAAGCTGGAGAGCCATTCTACCCAAGGTAGAACCACCGTTTCTCAACTTCTTGGTCAAGGCTCTGGTGTCCACACCGTACATGGCAGGAACACCCTCCTTCTGCAACCACTGGCCCAAAGAAGAAGTGGCCAAGTAGTGAGAGTACTCCTCGGTGTAGTGAGCAACAATCAAACCAGCAATGTGAATGCGGTTGGACTCAAAGTACTTTGGCAATTGCTCGACAATGTCGTCCTTCAACTCACGGTCGGGGACACCGTAGTTACCAACAAGTGGGAAGGTGATAACCAAAATCTGGCCCTCGTAAGAAGGATCAGTGATAGACTCTGGGTAACCCACCATACCAGTCTGGAAGACCACCTCACCGGCGGCGGACACTGGGGCACCGAAGGAGTAACCCTGCAAAGCATCACCATTCTTGGTCTCCAAGGTCATCAAACGGTTGCCAGTAGATTCCATTGGTGGGGAAATTGGAGTAGACAATCCTGCCATCTTTGAAAGTTCTCTTGAGGGATATTCAGCGGGGGGAAGTAAGATGAATCGAAATGAATAGAGGTATCAAGCTGGGGGATGCAAGTAATACCAATTCGTACACAAGAGCTTTTCCTTGTTAGTAAAGACGTCGAAAGGAATCCGATGAGGAACGGAATGAGTGGAAGGTATGTGATGAGAAAAAATCTTTGTGCAGTGCGGAGATGCCCACCGCCATAACGATCCGGGGTCCTTAGGGCAAGAATTGTAAGGCGGCGTCTTCCAAAAGCCTTCAAACAAACACAAAATGTAGAACTATCACAATCCTCTTCAAAACTACAAGAACTACGGGCTGATACGTCGTTGAACAAGTACGAAGTGCACCTCTCTCAACAACATGCTTCGGCCCTCAGTTCTTGCGATCAGACATACCTTAACGGTCACAGATGTGGCTATTAATTCGATCAAAGAACAGCAAGGAAGATTGCCTATTGTTGAGAGAGGAGGAGAGGAGAGGAGAGGAGAACAAACGGTAGACGTGGAGGCAGTCGCGCGATATATATATAGGAATTTGGAGGGAAAATTTTTCAAGTCATCGCGGTGACAACATCGCAGAAAAGACCGGTTTCCTGGCGGTTACCCTAGCGCTGGCACGTGTGAGAGCTCGGATATGAGTTCTCCGGGGGTAAACGTAATACCTCTTGCGTCTAAACATCTCACGACTCTTTGCGGTCACCGCTGAATTTTTGGCGAAAAAGAGCTTACAAGTTGAAAACTGGATGGACTGAAGGCGTGGTAAATTGTCCCGTACAGTTGTGTTGATTTTTGCCTTGGAAATACTGTGGCATCATAGGTATCGCTGGAGGAGAGGAACCTCGGAAGTCTGGAGTCTGTGCAGGTTCACATCTACCGTAGATCTGTCTAATGCATGAGGTCAGAGAGTCATATTGAGACGATGAGGATACTGAAGAAGGCGATGAGGATACCGATGGAGACGATTTAATTAGTTAGAGTTGACTTTTCAAAGCTATTTTTAGAAATTGTTTCGATTTCTTCATCAAGTAACCGACCCGAGGATGCACATTGTACATTCTTATTTCTTAACACGATGGATTAATGGATATTCATAGATACCGACAGGTAGATGTAGTCTCGATCGATCGTTGGCTCATCAGAAAGGGGCCCTATGTCATACATTGTCGATCGTTGAATTGCTCTATTTAGTAACTTCGTTACATTCCTTCCGGTTGTCGGGGTATATTTACGAGGTCTTGAGAAAATGTCAGAAAATCACAAAATGTAAGGATGATCATAAATGTCAAATTCAATTACTGTGGTAGAGAAGCGAAAGAAATCTCGTACTAGCGATTAACTTGTATTTTATTTTTGAAGATGTCATCACTCAATCTCCATATTTTGAACCCCATAGTGCACTGAAGAACAATGACAGAATGTCCACCTCTAGAACAATTGCGGTTGAGAGCGCAAGAATCGTAGTTTCTGAACTGTTCATGCAAGCAGCTGTTTTCTCGTTGATGTGCAATATCCTAGGTAAACCCTTCATTGTAAGAGACCACAAGTGTGAGGCTCGAATGCAAAAGCCACACAATGTCCTCAGGTTTTGTCCGCTTGGATGAAGAATGGGTAGATCTTAGAGGATTCTTATTTAGTATTCTAAAATTGATTCAAGGGACAATGACTGCAATTCCAGCATCTACTTAGCATAGCTATGGCATAAGGCTCATCCATTCCGTGCACGGAGTACCATGGATTTGTGGAAACACTCGCGTATAAAAGGTCACCAAATAAAGAGACCAGAAGTTGATCAGAGATTATTCGGAATCAATTTGTATGAGTAAGTATGAGATCAATAACATGTCCATATCCGAAGAACCCCAGGCTTCTATTTCCAATGGATCAATGTCTTCCCCGTTCACAACCCAGAGAACCGATCTCTACGATTTTCCCTAACGTTTAGGACCCTCGCCCTCCATTTGCGGTTACCACTACATTGTCATCCTAAAGGCGGTGGGCACATGTTATAGTTTTGGTATCAATGCTCTGACAGCGATACAAAGCTATGGAAAAAAGGACACGAGGCTGATCAAGTATGGCTCATACGTACAGTCTTGCCGAAGAAATTGACGCAGACCCAAGTCCGGATTTACTGAGAAGTACTCATGAGCCACTGGACGCGGGGAATATCGAAGATACGTTGTAGAAAAAGTTAGGTAGAAGATCACGATATTCGGGCAGCGAGAACAACAGCAGAGATGACTTGCAATGTAAAGATGTCTTAAAAAAAGAATAGTCTGAATGCAATCGACTGGACTGCACCACATTCGCTATAGTACTTGCATGGAAAAGCGGCGCATGAAGTTGGTGATGCTGTCTGCCGGAGATGTGTCTAATTCTTATGCCTCGTGCAAAGTACTAATTTTCAGTCATTCCACAGCCAAATCCGATCTGGTCCATCGCAACACCTACTCATTGCTGCTTGCAATCCGGGTCTCGTATTTGCGTTACTCTGCGGTATTCATCCGGAGGCTTTACCGTTTTGAGCGGTCATTCCGAGAGTCTTCTTGCAAACCGACATGCCCAATCGACAAGCTGGTCGCAGGCATCGTGCCCCCTGGGGCTACGTCTTGAGAACCTACATTCATAAGGTGACTCTGACGCTTCATCCGCACATCAAAGTCGTCGTTCCCAACTTTAGAAGGGCCCACTATGTCTACATTATCTTCATGACGTTCCTAGTGGCTATCATCTGCTATCCGTTGTCCAACTTCAAGTTCATTGATATCTTGTTCTTGCTGAGTGGTTCGTGTACCCAAGCTGGTTTGAACACCATCAATCTCAACGACCTCCACCTACTGCAGCAAATTGTTGTCTACATTGCTACGACGTTGACCACACCAATATTCATCCACAGTTCCTTGCTCTTCATCCGTCTCTATTGGTTCGAAAGGTACTTCGACAACATCAAGGAAACCTCTAAATTGAATTTCAAGATGCGCCGAAACGCAACGCTAGCGGCCCGCACAAAGTCGGTTGACTCCACGCAATTGAACACCTTCAACAATCAGGGTCTCGGCTTTTCCAATACGGCCACTTCCAATGTCGATCCCCTTACTACTAGGAATGCTTTGGAGGTGATTCCTGAACCTCGGTCTCCGTCGCTGATCACCCCGAATCTGGTGCTGCTTGAAAAGGAAAACGGCACCACTTTGTACAGTGAGCCTAGCGACGACGACAAGACGCCAGAACTGGTTCCACCCGAGCAGCAGGTGGCGGCAGATACTCAAAACCATAACGCCATCAAATTTGGAGACTTGCCGCATCCGTCTGCCGCTAGGCGTCAAGATATTGAGCCGTCGGAGATGTTCAAGTCTATTGCCATGCTTCAACATAACAGACGAGACAGCACGGCTGATGACGATGTGTTGGTCATCAAATCTCCCAATGAGATTGAGAAGGAGAGGAATGCCCCGATTTACACAATGAAGAATCTGCACTCCAATATGCCTACTTCTCCTCGGAGGTCAAGAATGTGGAGAAAAAGCATCAGTAAGAAGGGTTGGGCCTCTCTCAAGAAGTCTCTATCGAACACTCCGCCTCAAAAAGTCATGAGACGTTATTCTACCGCTGCTTCGGTAAACGAAAATGACTCCATCGATAGCGAGGAATACCCACGTCCCCAATCACCTCGTGTTTCCACTAAAAGGAAAGTGGATGCTGCGGGATACGATGCTGACGATAATGATGACAACGATGGCGTGAGTGAAAGAGATGATGAAGATGGGGACTTAAGCGATGGAGCCAGTATTCGTTCGTTATATTCTGATGAGGAAGCAATCGAAAATGAGTCCATGGATAGCGAACGTGATTTGGCATCACAAAACGATGATAATGCTGGAGGTCAGGATAGGAAAACGAAGTTTGCACTGGATCCAAGGATAGACCGGCAATCAAATAGACCAAGGCGCAGGAGACGCAGCGGTCTACGAAAGTGGCGTACTCCTATGGCAAGAATTTCTTCGGGCTTAGATACTCTGCCAAACAATTCTGATGATGAGGAGCATTACTTGAGTGAGGGCAGACACTCATTGGACAGGACAATGAGCACAAACTACTTGTCTTGGAAACCTACCATTGGAAGGAATTCCACCTTCGTGCATTTAAATGATACTCAGAAAGAAGAGCTCGGTGGGGTTGAGTACAGAGCCATCAAACTCTTGATCAAACTCTTGGTGTTGTACTATATCGGTTTTCACATCATTGCATTCTGCTTCTTTGTGGGTTTTATCAACGTTGCCAAAGGTTATGATTCCGAAATGAGGGAGTTTGGTTTCCTGCCAACCTGGTGGGGGTTTTTTACTGCCCAATCGGTGTTCAATGACTTAGGACTCACTCTTACTCCTAACTCGATGGTGCCATTCAGCCGGTCAATCTACGTCTTGACTGTTGCTGCCTTTTTCATTGTAATTGGTAATACCGGCTTTCCAATTTTCCTTAGATTCATAATCTGGGTGATGTTCAAGTTTGCTAAACCATTATCCTTATTCAAAGAAAGTCTTGGGTTCTTATTGGATCATCCACGTCGGTGTTTCACATTGCTCTTTCCGTCGGTTCCAACTTGGTGGTTGTTTTTCATTTTAGTTGTTTTGAATGCCACTGATCTCATTCTTTTCATTATCTTGGACCTACACAATCCCTATTTGTCAAGCATTCCCACGGGCTTCAGAATTTTGGATGGATTGTTTCAGGCGTTTAGCACCAGAACTGCTGGCTTCTCTGTCATCGATTTATCAAAGCTTCACCCAGCCGTTCAAGTCAGTTACATGATCATGATGTATATCTCTGTGTTGCCGTTGGCCATTTCGATCAGACGAACGAATGTTTACGAGGAACAGTCGTTGGGAATTTATGCTCAAGGAGACGAGACGGGGAATGACGAAGACTCGCCCGGTAACTTTGTGGGGACCCATTTGAGAAATCAATTGTCATTCGACTTGTGGTTTATATTTTTGGGATTGTTTATCATCTGCATCGCTGAGGGCAACAAAATTGATAATTCCAACGTCCTGTTTACGGTGTTCACAGTGTTGTTTGAAATTATCAGTGCATATGGTACGGTGGGCCTTTCTCTTGGTTACCCAAATACTAACCAGTCATTCTCGTATCAGTTTACCACAGTGTCCAAATTAGTCATCATTGCCATGATGATAAGAGGAAGACACAGAGGTTTGCCATACACGTTGGACAGAGCTATTATGTTACCAGATGCTGATATGAAGCGGAGAGATGCTATGCAAGAATATCACGCTCTCCAGAGAGGTCACACATTGGATCTCTCACCAACTAGATCGCCTTTCGTTGATGCTGCTAGTAGTCGTGGGGGACGGTTCGAAGGATTGAGAAAGACAATTACCAAGACTGCAAGCGCATACCGGAAGAATTCGTTGTTTCCTACCCCCACTCGCCTACCAGATGAGATGCACCGTCCCACGGAAGACCTGCGCCGCTCAACGAATGAGATGCATGAGATGCATGAGCTTCCAGTTCATGCTCGTCCCAACCTGGTTTCAGGTGATTTTACTAATCAACATGATATGCTGTGATTTCGGTTATGCATGATCACCAGTGTGGCTCGAAATACATAGTAAATTCAAACAGGACATGGGGAAAATCTACAATACAAAGCTTCCACAGGACGGATAACAACCTTATGGTGTCCTTGGAGGAAGATCCCAAATCTTTTTTTTTTTCCATCTCCTGTTCTTTATCGTAAAAACTCATTTATACACTTCCTCACATGCAATCCTGCACACCAGCTTCCTCAAGCAAAAAAATTGAGATGAGTTAAGAGTATGTATACTCCATTCCACAATGATTAGAAGACAGGCCAGAGAGAGAAGAGAGTATTTATATAAAAAAGCGCTCGAGTTGCAGGAGACAGCCCAGCTCGAAAAGAGACAGAAATTGAAAGCTGCCCTCGCATCGGGAAAACCACTTTCAAAAGAGTTGAGTGAAGATACTGAACTTCACAAGAACTTCAGATATGATGAGAGTGAACAGACAGAAATAGATGATGAGTACCTGGCCATGAGCGGAGTTAGTGACCCAAGAATCATCGTGACGACCTCCAGAAACCCCTCCGTCAAGTTGCTACAGTTCTCGAAGGAGATCAAGTTAATGTTCCCAAATTCCATGAAGCTAAATAGAGGAAGTTACATCATCCCAGAACTTGTCAAGTCGTGTGCCAAGGCCAATATCAATGACTTGATTGTGTTGCACGAACACAGAGGTGTCCCCACGTCATTAACTATTTCGCATTTCCCCCACGGTCCATCGGCCATTTTCACCTTACACAACGTCAAATTGAGACACGATTTGCCGAACATCGGAAACATTTCGGAGGTCTACCCGCATCTCATTTTCGAAAACTTCTCGACTAAATTGGGTCAGAGAGTTGAAAAAATTTTGAAGCACTTATTCCCTCCAGGAGCCAAGAAGGATAGCTCGAGAGTTATAACCTTCATCAACAACGACGACTTTATTAGTGTGAGGCATCACGTTTTTGTCAAAACGAAAGACGGAGTAGAGTTGAGTGAGGTGGGACCAAGGTTTGAGATGAAGCTTTATGAGTTGAAATTGGGATTGATCGATAACAAGGATGCTGATGTGGAATGGAAGACGAGAAGATTTGTCAGAACGGCCAACAGAAAGAACTACTTGGCCGAGTAACCCCATGGTAAGACGAGTTTATAAACGGAATAATATCACAAACGATGATTTCTTGCTGAAAATACTTAACTAAAATACACATTAAAAGATCACGCGACACACTTGTTCCTTAGCATCCATCAACTTTTGCAAAACGAAAACAGACGCAGGAACAGCAATAGCAAGAACTTGCAAACAATCTGGCTTTTTCCCGATTCATGAAAAAGGCAAATTGGAGAAAAGAAGGTCGGAACGCTTTACTTCGAATCGTGTGTCTTTATAACCCTCGACTTTTTCTGGTTTTTACATAATTAGTGACCACTAATCTCAGTGGTACATTGTCTAATGCAGTCTCCCACCGAGGTTGAAACCAAGCTCTCGTTGTCCAAATTGGATTGGACTGACGAAAGGGACTTTCTCTTCGAGAGTGAAGAGTTGGCCGGATAGTACACTTCTTGATCCTCCGAGTCGGATGACTCAGGACTAATAAGGAACTTGTTCAAGTTGCTGCTGTCTCTCTCCTCTTTTTTCGATGGGGTTCTCTGAGGCACACCTCCAGTATTGCCACGATCCTTGTTGAAGTGTTTCGATAACTGCGACTGAGAGTTAGACGAGGCGATAGAGTTCAGAGTCATCTTCCTCGATAACTTGTTGAAATGAAGACCACTTGGCGTAGCATTGCCATTTGAAGCAGTCGAGTGGTTAGAAGCCACACTCATCTTACGCCCGATGGTTGGCACCACGCCATGACTGTACGAGTGCATGACAGAAGGCCTACGAGAAAACTCGTCATTGTTGATCATGTCAGCGTAGGAGTAGAAAGAAACTGACGATTTCGAGCTAATCAATTTTGGAGGCGAAATTGGAGACAGTGGCTGGTGCGACAACGACGACAGAGATGCGGCATTGCCGTTGGTGGAATGCATCTGGCTCATCGAGTAGACACTGTTCTTGCGCAGCGGCGTGTATGGTCTACCCAAGGCCATGTTCAAGCCGAGCACGGATGAATTACGCCTGGGCGAGTACACCATCTCCACATCGTCCAAGTTGGCGTCTTTGTCGCTCAAGATTTGGGCGGTGGCGTCCAACGCTGGGGGGATGCAGTCTTCCTGCTTCACCTCGGAGAAATCTTGGACAGAACGCTCAAAAATGTTGGATTCGGGCTTCTCGCTGAGAGAGTCGGTCTCCAATACTGGCTCGCACACAGGCGAGTTGAGCTGACTGTTCCTGTGATGAGAGGACAAATTGGATGTATTGAGACTAGGACTGGAAGCCTTCTGCGTCGCAACTTTTGTGTTTGGCGACGTGGAGAGCGGTGGAGGAGCACCAACACCTTGCGTGGTAGATGCGGGGCTGATGTGGGAGGACAGACCAAAGGAAAACAACGACATACGCTTTTTGCCCGAAGAGGCGTTGCTAGGGGACTGAGCTGGAGGCAGTCCGGCTGCGCCATCGGCAGCAGCTTCATGGTTGAGATGAAAGAGGGTCATGTGTTGGTGGTGTTGATGACAAAAATAGACAAGGGGCGCAAGGCACAACAATCAAACAGGTCACTGACGAGTCAAGGTGGTGACAGGTCACAGTGGACGATGGGATGCAATATAAGCAGCAGACAACAATGTTTTCGAAGAATTGGAAACACCAATTCAATAAACAGAAAAGCTTTGAGTAGGCACAAGGGCAGTTGTTACCAGATCGGGGGTGTAGTCGTCCGAGATTAACTGGGGAATGGAACAAGGGGACGCTATTGAAAATAAAAACCTCAAAAACAAATGCGAACTAGAAGGATTCAGAAGAATAGATTAATATTATCAATCGAGGAGTGGATAATAATGGCGGGCAGTGAGCACAGATGATTACATAAGCAGAAATCCGAGATAACATTAGCGGCACCGCAGCTCACAAGGCAAAATCGGGCCTAGTTTCCGGAGTGCACCCAGGAGTGCATGTCGCACATTGTTTCTTGGGAGGGAGAGTGGCTCTTCTTTGATGAAGCGAGGAAGTGATTGGAAGAAGGTTTTCTGAGGCGAGTACTTCATTCGAGGGTAAGCGGCGCACATCCGACACAAAAGGAGTCATTGAGTCGGACTCACCGCCGTACACACCATTGCTGTCCTGGGTACTTGGTGTACAGGTTTTAAACCATAATGTCGCTTGGCACCTCCTGTATGTGGCTGTCAAGTGGTCATACTGCATCATCTGCGTCATCTCCGCATCCCCCGGATGACTGTCATTCCAAAATTGCACGTCACGAACATAATTCCGAAGAATATTCCCCTCATTGGGCGTGAAGCCCCTGGAAAAGACATTAGATATCCGAAAAACCTACCGCGCATTAAATCATGTCTTTTGTTGGTATTATCTTGTAGTCAAAATAGTATGCTGGAACTTGCGGAGCCGTAGCGGGTCACGTGTAAACAAGTGGGGACGCTGACCCGCCAGCGGAAAGGATGTTCAGGTGTCAGAGGTGGGTTAGCCCAGGAACAATTGAGTATGGAAGGGGATGTTCCTTGGCCGGTATTGGGATCTGTCGCCCGATTTGGTCTTAGATAAGCCTTTTGACGAAGGTTTGCAAAATTTAACATTTACGATCGATGGGGTTGTGGCGGGCAAGCATACAACTCGTGAAAATAAAGAAAAGGATGATCCTGAACCCCTGGCTGCTAAAACTTGCGTTTTTACTGTCCCTCTTCTCCCTGATTCTTCTTTTCCTTTTTCTCCCTACTTCTGACTTCTTTTAGAAGACTCCGCTACCAGATTTATCCTAATACAGGACTGTAAGATTCGGTACCTCATACTATTTATCTCAGCATGAAGAGCCACCTTTGGTGGAGAAGAGAAAAGTAGCTGAAAACATCGTCAGAAATTGTAGTCACCGTCAAGGCGGCTCATTAAAGGCCGGCTCCGATATTAAGTGTCGTGTAAGTGTCGTGGTGTCAGGATATTTGTATGTATGCACATAACTCATTCGTTACCGGACTCATCCACGTGACTTCACAGATATATCACAGCTAGCACAATCGGATCCATAGCCATGCCGTCAGAACTGGGAGCCACTCAATATAGTCGAGTGATCTCCAACGGCAACCTTGCGGACATGGACATT
Organism: Sungouiella tsuchiyae; assembly: GCA_030566995.1. Lineage (NCBI taxonomy): Eukaryota > Fungi > Ascomycota > Pichiomycetes > Serinales > Metschnikowiaceae > Sungouiella > Sungouiella tsuchiyae. The sequence goes on along the minus strand of JAJLRO010000033.1, from coordinate 122,677 downwards.
CATGCAGCCGATTCTCGCGCTCGCTCGTTCACGCTAGATAGCTTCAACATCAGTTCCATTGACAACCGTCGAGAACATGTAATCAAGGATGAAGACTTGACCACCAACGTTGAATCGGCAACATGGCACTTCAGCGACCTCTTGCAAAGCATATCTGTCCGCGATAAGGATGATATCAGCCTCATTATCTCGAAGAGTAACGAATTGGTGTCCCTCTTGCGAGCCAATCCGTCTTTGAAACACGAGATTGTAATAGAGAACGTCGTTAGCAAAATCCAATTCATGCTCTACGACCAAAACTCCCAACTACGATGTGCAGCATACAGAATCTTTCGCCACTCTACCGCAGATCAAGATGGCTTGCAATGCTTGGTCCGAGTGAAACTTCTTATCTTCATCATTGTTACGTTTTCAACGCCATCATCGCTTCTCGAGAAGGAAGAAGCGTTGAAGATGGTGCGCCATTTCATGGATATTCCTGCTGGTGTCAACTACCTTTCTATCGGCGTGATCAAAGCATTGGTGGCTCTAGTGGAACACGAAAATGAGGAATCCCAGGCAATCTCCGAGGAATTCACCCCGGAGTATCATATTCCTGCTGCATTCTCTCGCTTATGCATCGGAACCATTTGTGAACTTGCATCTTTCAAACCGGATATCGTTTTCCATGGTGGAGGGCTACGACTCTTGATCTCCTTGATCATCAATGCCTCATCCGATATCGCTGCATCTTGCATTATCGCTCTTTTGTCTCTATTGGATAGACCCAATGCCAGGCTCTTCTTACGGAATGGATTTGACTTGGACTCCTTAATTTCAGTGTATTCTTTGTTTGAGGATAACGATGAAGGGAAGACACCTAATACAAAAAAGTACAATAACAGAGCACTCAAAATATCATTTCTCCTATCCATCTTCCTCAAAACGTGGACGGGGATCATTTGCTTTTCACATAACAAATTTGCGGCACTCAAGGTTCTTTTGTCTAACCTCAGAAAGAAGAACAACAAACTCCGCAGCATGATATTGGACTTGCTTCTCGACGTGTTGCGGATTAAAGCATTACCGTGGTTGGAGCATTCGTCGATCGGAGAAGTCATGACGAAGTTTATGGGACAAATCACAAGCTCCTCGAGCCACAAGATGAACTACGAATATGCCCCAATCGATTGTCAGAGTTTCGAATTTTCGATCGTCTCACACTACCAGGGATTACTATCAAAAGTCTTGTTCAATTGTGATATCATGCCATTGCTCTTCGATATCATAAATGATAACAGAGACGAGGAAGTAACAATTAAGGCAACGTATTTCTTGACACAGGTTGTCAATTTATCTGTCAATCTCCTTCCAAGAGACTTCTATCATACTCACATCACCGAGGCATTGCTGCGCCCTTTGACTTCAAATTCAATCAGTAAGATCACCAAGTCACAACAAACTAGTGGATCAATTGCAAAGAAAAGCGAAATCAAGAATCTCGTGAAGGATATCACAATTGCGTCAAGACTTTTCATGGATGATGGCTTGTTCAAATCTATGATTGCCAACACTAAAGTGTTGGCGGTAAAGCAATTTGATGAATGGAACTGGACCTACATTTCGCAACTCTTCCAGGGCCCTCTTAGGAACCCTGAGCGTTTCGCTGAAATTCAGGAGAAATTTCCCAAATTCCTCAAGACAATCTTGTCATTCTTTAGACCATTCAAGTATCGCTTCAGCAACCTCCCGCTCCATGCATCTACTCGGTTCCCTAAGTTGAAAAGCCCCAAGAAGCTTATATTAGTTGGGTGCCAAATATTTGAAGCGCTACTCAGTTTTGACGACGGCTACAAGTTTCTTGCTAGAAACAAAATCATGCCACAAATTGCTGAGATTTTCGCTCAAGTTGATCCTTTAAGTGGAGTTCAATCCAGTGACCCCATTCTCTCTCGGAAGCGCTTGGAGAATACTCTTAGCATCGGGTATGCTAAATTTGTTGGTGTGTTCTCTACCCATCAAAATGGTATTCGCATTCTTGAGCAATGGCAACTTCTCCAACTTATCAACAACATTGTTGAAGCAAGTAACTGGAGCGATGACAATAATCATTTAATTTTCAACTTATTCAATAATTTGGACTTTACTCGCGATAGTCCATTCACCGTTCTCTTGTCCAAGAGTTTGAATGTGTCCAATTGGAAAGTGAAAGTATTCTTGTTGGAGAACGTTCTTCCTGAGCTCTTGCAGAATGAAGAAACAGAGCGCTTGTGCATTGAAAACCTTGTCTCATTACTATATGATGAAATGGACGTTGTTGTGGAAATAAGTGTTGACATGTTGCACGAATTTTTTATCGTGAACAATAAGGTCGATAGAATCGATTTACTTATAGAGTTCAAGCCTTCAATTCGGATTCTATCAGACTATCAAGGTGGACGCGAGTTGCTTTTGAATTTCTGTAAGACCTCAACCGGATTTCGTTTTCTTCACAAGAATGGATTTATTGAGTCTAGTTTCAACAAAAGCGTCAAGAATCTTCAAGGATTTGATTATCTCAGTTCGATTGAAACATCTCTTAGAGTGCTTTTCTATCCTTATTTTGCAAAACCTCTAGATATGAGAACAGATTACAAGAACAACTTGCATCATTTCTTCAACTATTTACTCTCGACGGAGGAGGGATTCAATTATTTCAACAGCAGGCGTTTCTATGTGGATGATGCTATAGCAAGAATTCAAGGAATTTGTCGAAGATTGAATTTGATCGAAAGCTCTGAAACAGAAATCGAAAATTACGGAATTATTCTGCCAAGTTACGAGCCTGAGACCTTCGATGAACTGATGGCTATTGAAGATAGAATGGTCGGCAGACTGCAGTACTCCAGTGAAACACATCTCGCTAGCAGTATTCAGACTCTGGACGACACTGCAGTTGAGTCCCCTGTAGGGCCAGCACAACTGTCGTTTGTTGTCCCAAAATTTGATACGGTTGACCAGGAAGAAGAATTTCTTTTGAGGAAACTCAAGCAGTACATGTGGGTTGTTGGTGAAATTGCGTCGGCAAACTTTGGCATTCAGATGCTCGATCCAATTTACCGTTCCGATTTGCGGGGTGAGCATGTTGTTGAAACTATTTACCAACTCTTTATGAAGTCTACAAATTGGCAGCTTCGTGGATTGGCATTCTACCAGCTTGGTAAGACTGCCTCGACGCTGGAGGGTATTGAAATTTTAGACGATTTACAATGGTTGTCTGTTGACTGCGTCAATGGATTCCAGTCCCTTTCACTTTCCTATCCGAAAGCTATGCAAAATGACGACTTCTTCAATGTTGAAATCTTGAATCCATATAAGGACGCAAGTTACTTCACCCTCTTTGGCAATAATGAGATGGTTGCGGTGACTGACCCATTGGAGTTGGAAGACGAAATCGTCGTTGAGACTTGCGAAGAGCTTGATGCCAAGATCCTAGCTCTCATCAACCATTTGAGCTCGGTGTTGAGCAGAATTGAGAGAAAGGCCAAAAAAGATTTGAACAGAGTCAAAGCTGAGAAACCACAGATCTTTGCAAACGGCAACCTCTTCTTGAAAACCATCCGACTAATCGACAAGGGCAAGTTCAGCTACAGAACAAGAATCTTCATTTTCCGACTATTCAATACCCCTAGAGTCTTGGAAAGTTTGACTAAAAGAGACCGAAAGAACTCGAACATCAGAAGATAGGGTCCTATTCAGTCGCTAGTCAGGCTTTCTTCTTTCGTTTGTTGTTTAACGTGGGAGAGTTTATGTACTCACGTACGCCTTTTCCTCTTATCTCCACGGGTTTGAATTTGGAAATAACCAAGTGGGCGTAGTTTCTCCTCGTCCACATTTCGGTGTCCTGTGGGTTCACCTCGACAGTATCTACTTCGTCAATCACCGTATCAGGAATTGCTTCCACAACTGCGAGGTTAACATTGTAGGAATCCTTCATTTTGATTGTAGCCGGGTCCTGGCCGCTAGCTATCTGTGAAACCGGACTTAGGAGCTCAGCAAGTTCGGGCTTTGCGGATATTATTTGAGAGATCCTGTCTCCATATATGTTCAGTGGGTCATCTGTTTCGTAGTCATCCTCCATCTCGCTTAGAAGGTCAAGAAGGGCATCATTTCGACGCTTGTAGTAATACAATGTTTGGCGTTGTGTCTTTTCGGTAACGAATAACTTTTGTGATATCGAATAGACCTTATTGAAATGTTCCTGCAAGTCATCGTAGATCTTGCTATAATCTATCTCTTCGTCTGGCTCTTGAGATTCTTGAGGATGGTCGATTGTTGGGGACTGGGCAGATGGCTGGGACCATACCGGGTTCAGTTCATTTTCAACCTTAACATTCAGCAATGACTCGCGGTTGGTTTCCATTTCTGATGTTGGAGTAGTCATTACTGATCGATTTGGTCGGAGCACTTATAAGTAGTTGTTGAAGAAATGGTGTACGGGTGCACATTCCGGTTAGTCCTTGAAGCCGAAGGATCAGTATCACTTTTCACTGACTAGGGGCGACAGTCGGTAAAAATTGATCAAGATTTCAGGAATTACCTTGAGGACAGTCGTGAATAATTTTTTTTTATTTTTTTCATCTTTTTCTTATGTTTTTGTAGATTTGGCTACTGAAGGCATGCAAATGTAGCACAGAGTGACACTCCACAGAGGAAGCACAGAAAAGAAAAGATGAGGTAGGGACAGAGAGATGAAGTCTGATCGATTTTGTCTGTTTGTATCCAACATTTAATTCCTTTCTCTATACTTGCGGATCTCACAGCTACTCACTGTCTAGTCCTGCACTACTCTTCAACGCGTCTTGAATTTCAATTTCAGCCTTTACAACTATAACCCACGCCAGAAATGTCGATAGTCTCGTTGCTAGGTATTGAGGTGTTGAACAATCCTGCGAGATTTACAGACTCTTACGAGTTTGAGATCACCTTTGAATGTTTGGAGCCGTTAAAAGAGGACTTGGAGTGGAAATTGACCTATGTGGGCAGTTCCACATCGCTAGATCATGATCAAGAATTAGACTCCATTCTTGTTGGTCCTGTGCCCGTGGGAGTCAACAAGTTCTTATTTCAGGCTGACCCTCCTTCTCCAGAGTTGATTCCTGCGAGCGAATTAGTCAGTGTTACTGTGATCTTATTGAGTTGCTCTTATGCGGGCAGAGAATTCGTCAGAGTGGGGTACTACGTCAATAACGAATACGATTCGGAAGAATTGCGCGAGAATCCTCCTGCCAAGGTGCAAGTGGAGCATGTTGTTCGTAATATCTTGGCTGAAAAGCCCCGTGTCACCAGATTTAATATCGTGTGGGACAACGAGGGTTCTAACCCAGATGAGTACCCTCCGAATCAGGAGGTGAACGATGAAGAGGAAGACGAAGACGAGAATGAGGAAGAAGAAGAAGACGATGAAGTGGACGACGATGAAGTTGAAAATGAAGAGGAGGACGAAGATTTGAATGATGCAGAAGAAGATATCGAAGAGGACGGCGAAGAGGATATTGAGATTGACGATGAAGCCGAAACGAAGCCCATACACAAGGAGGAAGACCCAGGTTCACAAGGCGGAAGTGGTGCCGCCACGCCAAAGGACAAGGCACAGAGTTGAGATTACGAGTCGTTGTAATGTATGCACATAATAGAATATACCCTCGGGATGAACGCCGACGACAATCAGAACTTATCGATCATTGCGTTGATAACTTGACTAAGACTGTCCACTATCTCTTTGTCAAATGTCGAACTGTCGTACTTGTTCACCCACTTATCAGGATGCCACCTGAGCCTTTCCTTCTTCAAAAATACGAGCCCCTCGTCTTTTGGTTCATTCGTAAAAATGTATTCGTAAAACGCCACCACCGATATCTTATCGTTGATGAGTGTTATCATTTGTTGTTTGGTCAACTCTTGCTCAAAATGCTGTAGCAATGGTAACTTATCCGATTCCGTCACATATCGGTGACGTAGTTGCATATGATCGTCATTCTCATGCGATGATGGCGATGGCTCAGCGTAAGGGTCATTGATTCGTTTGTCACCCACATGCAAATCCTCCACCTCTTCCATCATTCCCGCTGCCGAAGCCCGGAATTCACCCACTATCTCATACTTTTGCTGAGAATAGTCGTCAGCGACATATGCATTGATAAGCCTTTGGGAGTCCTCATATATTGCGGTGGGACGTGATTGGGGCGTTCTATAAGAAAAGTTCGTGGATTGCCTGACAAACTTGAAACCATTCACTCCGTCCTCAGATGTTTCGTAAGGTATGGAAGGAGACGGAGCACGCGAGTTGGCAGGCGTTGATTGACTGATTGGTGTGGAGTTGAGATTCATTGTTGCACCAGAGAAACCCGACAGCGACCTGGCGGACTCGCCAAGGTCGTCTTGAGCATCATTGAGCTTGTGTATTAGTGGCACCTCTGGAGCAGCAAGCTTGCGGGATGATGAGAAGTTCAAGAGCGGTTTTTTCATCTTTGAAGGCTGCGAAGGCGTGGATTCCTCTGAGCTGGAGGTTGCCTTGAACCGAAGTTTCTTGCGAGGATGCGGGGGACATGGGGTGGAGTCGGAGGCAGAGAAACTGACTTTCAGGATCGACTCATAGGTCTCGTTGCCAAGAATCCCAGACATCTTTCCAGAAGATCCGTGTGGAATCGTGTGGTTTGCCCCCGACGGAGTGATTTCCATTTCCAGCGGAGACTCCGTGTGTTTTCTCTTGCGGTGGGGAATGAAAGTAGGTCGAATGTTGAGAGGAGCAGCAGGCGATTCGTCTTCGTCGCCATCGACATCGTCGCCAATGTCTTCGTCACTGCCAGAGTTCGTGTGGATTGTCTGATTTCCTGCCCCGTAGCCATCGTCGTCGTCATCGTCATCGTCGTTGTCATCGTCATCATTGTCATTTACGGCTCCATGCTCGTCGATATGGCGGTCATGGGCCGACGAAGCTTGATCTAGGCGGTCGGGACTGAGATGTAGCCTGCCAAGCCGCCTCATCGGCGATGCAAACATAAGGGACTTATTTTGGTTAACATGTAATGGTGTGGAGGCCCCGGCAAGAAACTCAAATTCAGGGTTATGATGGTGGTCCTCGGTATCGGAGTCAGCTGCAATCCCCTTGTACCAAGGAGGCGAGCTGAGTGCCGCATTTGGCGACAGCGATGCGCCTATAGGTCCCGACAGCGGTCGTGGCATGGGTGGTATTTTGGTAGGAGCGTTCCTTTGTTTATGGCAAGTGCATCTCTGGTGCGGGAGGCACGGGTGTGCGATTCGGGTTGATCACTGGTATCGCAGAGAAGCACAATGTGCCACTGTTTCGGGACATGGGTACGTAACGGAACTGACATGCGAATAGAGGGAAGTGTCGAGCCATGACGGGACAAGAGATAAAACTCAAGACTCAAAATCACCACAGAAAAAGAAAACTATGCTCCACTCCCACAAATTCACAATGGAAAAATTCTCAGTAGACACACTTCTCCACAGTCGCAAGTGCCTCTGATCGCTGTGCCTCTGAACCCCGTGCGAGCTCACGTTTCTTCACTCCGCTCCAACCTTCCCCACCAGCAAAAGTTGCCCCCATCTCTGGTTCGATGCATAACCCCTCTTCTGGATGGGTCACGGCTCAACACGACGTATTCGGTGGCCGCTGCAGCAATCGTAGCATAGCCTCCGTCCAATCATCATCCCACGTTGGCAGCTCGCCAATATGAGCATCCTGCAGATGTCTTATCGCACAAGTGTGGCCGAGCACTGCGACAAAAAGACCTTCGTCTGACCGTTAGCCTCTTATCTCTTTTCTTCCCACCGCTATTCCCATTGTATGTTCTCGCTACTATCAGACATCGCGGTTCCCATCGTCGCTGAGCCTCCCTTAAACCCGGACTTGTCGTTTGGCGCCATCTCCTTCCTTACGTTGGAGGCGGTGTTGGAGGTGGTGATCATTTGCTTTGCAGGCTACGTCGCTGCTCGCACAAACCTCCTCTCGGTGACGGGCCAGAAAGTCATTTCCCAACTTAATGTCGATTTGTTCACGCCGTGCTTGGTGTTCACCAAGCTCGCCCCTTCGCTATCGCTAAACAAGATGGTGGACATTATCATCATCCCCGTTTTCTACGTCCTCACCACCATCACCTCGCTTGTGTGCTCACGCATCACCGCCCGCATCATGATGTTGAATGGCGCAGAATCCGACTACGTGACGGCCATGGCGGTGTTTGGAAATTCAAACTCTTTGCCCGTGTCGTTGACGTTATCGTTGGCCTACACCTTGCCAGACTTGCTCTGGGACCAGATCGATGATGACACCTCAGAGAAGGTGGCCTCCAGAGGCATTTTGTACTTGTTGATTTTCCAGCAGCTCGGCCAGATCTTGAGGTGGTCCTGGGGCTATAACAAGCTTTTGAGAAAGAGATCTCAGGAAGAACTCCTGGCCCACTACTTGTCTGATAACAACTACCATCGCATCCCTTCCGCTATGGAGGAAGAGGAAGAGCCGGCTTTGTACATAGAACCGGTGAGGTCTGCGGCTTCGGAAGCGCGCGACAATGCCGCTGCTACTCTGTCGTCGGATTCTTCCATTGATGATGTCTCCAAGAATGGTGTCACCGTCAGTTTCGAAGCAGTTAAGTCGAAGTGGGAAGCCTTCACCAGCTGGCGCCCTGTAAGGGGATTCTTGGCGTTTATGAACCCTCCATTGTACGCCATGCTCATTTCCATCATCGTTGCTTCTGTGCCAGTGTTGCAAAAAGAGTTCTTCTATAGCGACTCTTTTGTCCACAATACCCTCACCCAGTCAATTGAGCAGCTAGGCCTGGTTTCCATTCCATTGATTTTGATTGTGTTGGGCTCCAACTTGTGTCCTTCCGACGACGTTCCTCCCCCCTCCAAACACTACAACAAGATTGTGTTTGCGTCGTTGTTGTCAAGAATGATTCTTCCGTCGATGTTTCTCCTTCCTATTATTGCTCTTTGTGTGAAGTATGTGAACATCTCGATTTTGGATGATCCAATCTTTTTGATTGTTGCATTTGTTCTTACGGTGTCTCCGCCAGCCATCCAATTGTCCCAGATTACCCAGCTTAATGGAATCTTCCAAAAGGAAATGGCGGGAGTGTTATTTTGGGGCTACGTGATTCTCACCTTGCCCACCACGATCTTTATTGTGGTGGCCAGTTTGGAGGTGTTGAAGTGGGCGGCCTAACCTGGCGAATGCCAATGTATAGCTGTATACCGTTTTATCATCAATCTATCATCTATCTGTCAACTATCGCAACCCCAGGGCTCGTGACCATGGCGGAGAGAAATCCGGTATATTACCAGTGCATCCTCGCAGAAAGTTGACACCCGACAAACCCATGCGAGGAACATTGCGCTAGTCTTCTCGGGCAGAAAACCTTTCGTTACACAGTCGTCGCTTGACCAGGTACGCATTTTTTCGGTTCAGATGGTTAAGGCTAGAAAAATCGCCATTGTGGGTTCGAGGTCCGTCGGCAAGCTGTCGATGACGGTCCGCTACGTCGAAGACCACTTTGTCGAGTCGTATTACCCTACTATCGAGAACCAGTTTTCAAAGACTATCAACTATAAGAACCAGGAGTATGCCATAGAGATTTTGGATACGGCGGGACAGGACGAGTTTTCCATCATGAACGAGAAGCATCTCATTGGAATCCACGGCTACCTCCTTATGTATTCGGTGACCTCTCGCCAGTCGTTCGAGTTGATTGACGTTATTCGCGATAAGATCCTCAATCTGATTGGTTCAGACTCCATTCCCATGGTGTTGATTGGTAACAAGTGTGACTTGAACTTCCAAAGACAGGTGGAGACTTCTGAGGGAGAGGAGTTGGCCCGCAAATTCAAGTGTGACTTTGTGGAGACTTCTGTGTGCGACAACATCAACGTCAAAAAGTCGTTTGAAGCCTTAATAGATGAGATTGAGTCCATCCAAAATCCTGAGGTAGCTAAACTGGAGAAGTGCGTAATTATGTGAGGTTTGTTCTTGGTTTAGGGTAGATATTTGGTCAATATATACTGTATTTGAATCGTGCCTCATTCGAGGTTTTCTTTGCCTAAATGATGAACTTCAAGTTGGTATCAATAGGGTGGGATGCACATAGCTGAGGCTTCTGGCTGTATTTGCTGGCAAGAATCTCTCTCATGTTCTGCAACAACGTCAAGTACGACTGGTCGGGGTTGTTGGCTAACACCTTGATAAACGCATAGCTCATGGCTCCAGTGCTCTGGCCCTGCTCCTTGGCATCGGCGGATGTCTGGTCGTCTTTACATCCGCTGAGTGAGATGACATCAGCAGGAGAGGTTTTGTTCTTTTTGGCATAGTCGTTGGCCTGTTGAGTCTTGTCCTTGTTGACCACAGTGTTAAAAAGACCCTTGAGTCCCTTGACCATGGCTCTCTGATCACCCTTGGTGTATGCGTTAAAGGTTGACATCAAGTCCTCGCCAGCATTTTTAAGAAAGTTAGGCTCCTTCAATAACCCTTTGGTGGAGTACATGTAAGGCAAGTCTAACGCAGTTCCTGAGTGGCACGAGTCAAACAACGCAGTTAAACGGACACCCTGGCGCAATGGAGTCACCAAGATGTCGTGCATCTCGTCGTCACTCAAAAGGCCAGCCGTCTCAAAATCCAATGGACAGATGGCCTCGTCGAAACCATCGTCCTCGTCTCCATTCTTGTCTTCGAGCTGGACACCGTGGCCGGAGTAGCTGAACCACAACGAACTGGAAGGCCGGGAATCCTTGACCAACCACCTCATTCCGTCGATGATGTTCTGCTTGGTAGGAACACCACGTGCCATTGTCTGGTCATCACTCAACAACACAATGTCGTCCTCAGAGAACCCTTGAGTGAGCAAGAATTGCTTGACGTTCTTAGCATCGTTAATACAGCCGTTCAATTGGTTCTTGCTGCCGAAGTAGTTGATACCAATGAGCAACGCCTTTTTTGGTCCACTGCAGTCGGAATACTGGAACTTGGCGTTCGTATTACCTCCAAATGACTGCTGCAGCATGCTTGGTTTCTCATAGCGTCCACTTCCGCTCTGCTGGACGCTGCCTTGAAGGGATTGTTGCGAATACTGGTTATGCTGAGAGTATTGGCTGTGGTGTTGCCCTTGGTTCGGGTTCTGCCCTTGATTCGGGTTCTGCCCTTCGTTCTCATTCAAATATTGTCCCTGATTCTGGAACCTATGTTGACCTTGGTTCTCATTTCTGTATTGGCCTTGGTTCTGATATTGACCGTGGCTTTCATTACCTTGGTCGTAACCCTTGTTTTGATGTCTTCGGTCATACCCGTGGTCTTGATACCTTTGCTGGCCCTGGTCTTGATATTTTTGGTCGTGGCCCTCGTTTCGGTATCCCTGGTTTTGGTAACCTTGGTTCTGATGTCCTTGGTCTTGATAACCTTGGTTTTGATAACCTTGGTCGTAACTTTGGTTTCGGTAATCCTGACGCTGATAGTCCTGATCGTATCCCTGATTTTGGTAACTCTGGTTGTAGCCACCTTGATCGTAGCCTTGGTTCGAGTAGATATTTCTGTTGTGCTGGTCGCCTGGGAACATTTTCAAACTCTACGTGCTTATCGTGGGGCTGAATAACTATGTGGAGTGAACATTATGCACACCGGCAATGCTGAATGCCGGTGCCTGGATGATCCGATTTCAGTCCCAACTTATAATCTAAAATAATCAACCTCTATGAGCTCTAACATAATCAGCCTCTATAAGTTCTAAAATAATCAAACTCTAATAACAACAATGCTTCAAGCATGTCTGTCTATAACTTGGCTTTGCCAATCATCAATCCTACTGCCTTCTTTGCCATGCCAAAACCGGCCTGATATCCATACCCACTGGCACCATAGTTGTGCACCACAACTTTACCTTCATCAATGGGTTCCATTTCGATACGGACGCCGCCATGACGACTGGGACGCAAACCTGCAGCAGCTCTGACGATCTCCAAATCTTGCACATCTTTCCCGCGGGTATTGTTCTTGAGGATCTTAGGCAAAAGTGCAGTAGTCCGCTTTAAGATGTCCACATTCTGACCATGGATGGTGTCTGGGGTCCAGTCGTCTTTCTGAAGAAATCCTCCCAACACTAAATGGTCGTTCGAGTGTGGTCTCTTGATGATATATGTAGCATAGTCATCTCCCCATCTCATGACGTTTTCGTTGATATGTGGAGCCTTGACAACCAATACCTGACCTCTAGTGGGATAAACATTCGTGTCCTCCACACCGCCAATACGGCGAGCTCCGATGCCAGTACAGTTGAAAACGTACTTGACGCCACTGCTAAATCCTTGTGCAATGTGGCTGAGCTTCCTTCTTTCGAAGATGACACCTTGGTCTGCGAGATACTTTTGCATAGAAAGTAAGAACTTGGGACAGTTGAAATTCCAGGTGAGAAACTTGATGCCGTATGCTACACCCAGAGGCAACTCCGATGAGTCAATTTCCTGAAACTGATCCAAATAGCTTTTCAATGACTGTATCTTCTCCTTTGGTGGAGCAGTGTCCCAGTATTCAGTGGATGGCATTCTGTCCAATCCGCATTGAGGACCACCCAACTTCTTTTGGATTTTTGCAAGATTGGTGTAGGTCACCTTGTCGAAATGCAAGGTATCAGCATCGTTTCCTGTAATGCAAGAAAAATTCCCCCCAGCATAGGGCGAGGTAAAGTTGATGGATTCGTCTCCAGCCAAGAATTCAGCAGTGACTTTTATTTCGTGGCCTGGGACATCAGCCTCCAACAAATTGTAGGCAGTATACAATCCGATGATCCCCGATCTAATGTTAGCAACTTTTTGGTTTTTATGTGGTTGGTGTACTTACCCAATGATAGAATATTTAGCCATTATTGAAGAAGAATGAGGTAGTATCGACAGAAATTATGAACTGGTCGCGATTTATCGTAGAGTCAGGAAAATTGAAGCTTTCAGACGTCACGGCGTTACAGAAAGAACAGCTGAAAAATGGGTTAGATTACACACTAAACCAAAATTATTATTCGACTCTAATTTTTCAAAATGTCCAGCTACATACCCTTCTTGAAGTAGCACGATTGGGCCCCTTCTATCTATTGTGCAGAATGATATTACAATCCAATCTCCTATCCTCGCTAAATCTGCTGGAATATGGCTTTTTTTAAACGCAGAAAGCAGGTGCAGATTAAAACTGCCCCCGTCGCCAACAAAGATGGAATTCCCTACGACTACATTGTGATCATAGATTCTGGCTCTAAAGGCTCCAGAGTATACGTCTACAACTGGTTGAATCCCCAACATGCATTAGAAGCCGGAGTGAATTTATCTCTGAGTCCCAAGCTCAGATTAGTGAGAGAATTCACAAGCAAAGGTACGAAGGATGGAACGGGAACTACAGAGCTGGACCAGGTCCAGGACACGGATTCAGATTCCGACTCAGACTCAGACTCAGATTCCAACTCCACCGACAAATCGGACTCAGTTCGGTTCCCTAAGATTCGTTCTGGCAAAAAATGGCACCGGAAAATAACTCCAAGCCTCTCAAGTTTTAATCAAAGTCCTCAAAAAGTTGGAAATCACCATTTGAGCTACCTTCTCTCGTTGGCCAGTGCCGTGGTGCCCAAATCGGAGCATTCCAGGACTCCAATCTTTTTACACGCCACAGCAGGAATGCGATTGCTTCCTCCGAACGAACAGGAACCTATTTTAGAGAATGTGTGTAATTACTTGTCCTCAAGCTCAGATTTTTACATTCCAGAATGCAAATCCCACGTCAATATCATCGACGGTGATGTGGAAGGCATCTATGGCTGGCTCTCTATAAACTACATGTTTGGAGCATTTGACCATCCAGAAAGTCACCAGCATGGTAAGAACCACAGTACGTACGGCTTGCTAGATATGGGTGGCGCGTCTACTCAGGTGGTTTTCCTGCCCAACTCCACTGAAGCGGATGAACACAGCAACAACTTATTCAAGATATCTCTAAGTGCATTACCACAGCTCTCACATTTTGAGGAAAGTGAGAGTTTCACCGATAACTATTCATTTCCGGAAACAAAGGAATACGATGTGTACTCCGATTCGTTTTTGGGATTCGGTATGTTCCAAGCACATAGCAGATATCGGAAGTTCCTTCTTGAAGACCACCGAAAAGCACACGACTTGCCGGAAGATGTGTATCGGTTCCGGACACCAATCTCAGATCCATGTTTGCCCAAGGGTTTCACAACTACCGATGAAATCAATTATCACAGTTTGGATTTTATTGGCGACAGCAACTTTGAAGGTTGCTTGAAGTCCATTTTCCCAATGCTTGCCAACGCGACATACACAACTGGAACAAAAAAGTTCGATGGTGACTGTCAGCAATTGAGTGAAACTAGTCGCGTGAGCTCGTGCTTGCTAAATCAATTCATTCCCTCTTTTGACTTCGATGTCAATCACTTTGTTGGTGTGAGCGGTTACTGGGACGCACTCAACAAATTGTTGTCGACTGACTCTAAGTCTGGGAAGGACGACTACTCCGAGAAGTACGACTACAGCGTGATATACAAGAAGACTAAAGAGCTATGCTCCCAGCCGCTTAAAGAGCTTCTACAATTGAATGAGCTCAAGTCCAGCAAAGAAAGAATGAAGGAGGACGAATTGGCAGAGCTCTGTTTCCAGTCATCTTGGATCCTCAACTTCTTGCATGTTGGACTTGGTTTCCCTAGATTTGGAATCGACGAAGTACCAAATAAAGATGAGAAGTTCAAATCTCTAGAATTGGTGGAAAAGGTAGGAGGATCCTCGTTTTCATGGACTTTGGGAAGAGCCATTCTCTATGCCAACGACGAGTACGTCCAGGCCTTCAACAACTACACATTGAAGGTCCATGGCAAGAACGAAAACCCAATCCCACGCCCTGGCTACTACTTTTCAGCAGCTGAGGGCTCTTATTATTATGGGGCCGAACCGGCTGGTGTACCTCCTCGTCCTCTCTACTCTCCAGAAGTGAAAGGAACAACGTATCCACATTTTGACTACGAGAAGAACTACAAGAACGGGTCGGAACTGAAATGGTATATTCAGCCTCACCGGTTCTATGGCGAAGTTATTTTTGTGTTGCTTATTTTTGTTACGATTATTCTCATGATCGGTAAGTCGGGACGATCCATGATTATCGCAAGATTTACGGACAGAGTGTCGAGAGTGAAGCATAAAGTACAAGGAAGGTTCGGGTCCAGATCTGGAGCGTACGTATCCATTGCTGGGGAAGTCAATTCTGACATCAACTTCGAGTTGAACGATCTCCCCAGCACCACCAAGCCCGACGATAATGACGCCGAGCAATTCATAATAGATAGTGAAGAAGAGGTCTAATCAATGCACTGTTGCTTTTCTAATTGCCTGTACTTGTATGCCACCACTTTAAGTGTGGAGGGTAGGTTTATCGGACTGCATGTCAACCTAGTCCCCCCAGATTAACCAGAACTATCTTGGATCATTGAAACATAAAAGGGAAAGATGAGCGGACCAACTATCAATTTCAGTATTCAAACACAGCATGCGCAATTCTCCATTCCAAATGAGCTTATAAAGAAAAACTTTAAACTAATCCAAAAACTGGTTGAGAAGCAAAAGAAGCAGATCACCGACGAAATTGCCAAAATTAAGAAAGATCCCACGTTAGATGCGACCCAGAAACTAGCAATTGTCAAGAAAATCATTAAGAATTTTGAATCACTGCAAAGAAAAATTGCGCTGGCCATCAAGAAAGACGAAGACTACCGGAAGAGGTTCCGGGCAAGAGCAGAGTATTTGGCTAAGTTGGAGACGTTTGCCTTCTCTTCCCCCAGAGAGAAAGGAGATGAGGACGAGGAGAATGAAGACAAGATGTTGGATTTGCATAACGAAGGTCTAATTAATTGGTACAGAGACATTACCAACCTACTAATCATCGACTACTTGATTAAGTCCAACAACCGCAGAGACTCCAATTTAGGCATCAAGCTAATGAAGAGACTTCAGGAGACGTCATTTCCGCAAATCGCGGACTTGATCGACTTTGACGTTTACGATAATTTCAACGAAGTTTACCTATCTATTAACGACGACCATGACCTTGAACCTATCACTGCGTGGTACAACGAGAACAGAAACTCGCTCAAAAGAATCAACTCCAACCTACAATTTGAAATTCATTATTGCAGATACTTATCCATGGTCGAGAAAGGAGATGTCGCTGAAGCCATTGAGTACTGTAAGACCAATCTAGCTCCATATGCTATCAAAAGCAACTACAATGCTGACGATCTTGTCAACTATGAGCAGAATAGGAAACGGTTAACTGAGGTTGGTGCCCCCTTGGTATACTTGGTCAAATTAACACCTCAGACCAAGTTTGCTTCCGAGCGTCGTCCATGGGACTCTTTGCTCAAACCCTTCGAGAAGTCATCTCCCACACCAATGTATCCAAACTTCATCAAGGTATCCTCGGATAGTCGGTGGAAAGGGCTATCTAAGTGCTTTACTGAGGATTTCACGAAGATCTATGGGCTCTCAAATACTTATCCATTGCTTGTGTATTTATCCGCAGGTATTTCTAGTTTGAAGACGAAATCCTGCTACTGCAACCAACAAAACACAATCTTTAAGTCTGATATTGGCAATGATATGTCTCTAGATTTGGATTCCAACTCCCATCGTGACTTATCCTTGAGGGGCCCCAACCAATACTACAAGCTTTTGAGCAAGATCAACCAGTGTCCAGTTTGTTCACCAGAGTTGTACCGACTCAGTCAGAATCTTCCTTACGCACAACTCATTACCAGTATTTTTGACAATCCGTTCAAGTTACCAAACGGTAACATCTATCCATTTGACAAACTATTAAACCCTCTGGACAAATCACAGAGTGAAAATGTGGTGAGAAAAGGAAAGGTACAAGATCCTTTGACCCAAGAATTCTTCTTTATCGATGACTGTGTCCGTGTGTTCCCTGCTTGATTTAGTTGTCGTCATCATCACTGTCATTGGACTTCTTCCTCTTGGCTTGTTGCTCTCGTTCCTCCTTCGTGAGAGCTTTATTGAAAACATAGATCCTAGCATCTCTTTCTACTGCCGGCTTAGTTGTGTCCCTAATTCCATTGGTTCTCTTGTGATGGTATCCTACGAAGGTGCCCCAATTGAAAGCTCCAGATCGCTCGACTCGGTAGTCTTCACTTCTGGCAAGCGCTTTGACTCCCCACGATACATAAGGCTCACCTTCGAAGAGTGAAAGAATAATTTTTTGAGTGTTGTTTGGCTGAATGTCATCGTAGCCTGCAAGATCATTCCTGGTATCATCGTTCACCAAAGATAGAAGATGCTTGCAGCTTTTGAAGTACCCCAAGACTAGCTTCTGGTGATCTCTCACATTTCTGTCCATATCCTTCATTCCACGACCGGTGTGGGGGAAATTGAACATGATGTAGTTGAGCTTCTTGTTCGGAGAAAATAATCCCGCAGTGGCCTTTTTGGCATTGGTAGGAAGCTTGAGTGAATGGGCCATGTTGAGGGCATCCACGTCATGAAGAACCTGCACCCCTTCTTCTTTAAGGTACTTTAAGTTATCCTCGACTGTTGGATACTTCTCGAAAAGCTCTTCCTTGGAATCATAACTGGTTGCAATGAGATTGGCAGGATCTATGAATGCTTGTTTTACAATGGAACAGGCAAATGAGAAATCTCCTTCACCAACAAGTAGGAGCGTTTCTGTTGATTCGAATGGAATAAATGTCTTGTGCAGATGTGGTTGCAGCTGTTTCTTTTGCTTTCCTCCGCCTTTGATGGACTTCGTCTTGTCCTCCCTTCTTTCCTTTTCTCGAGTCAATGAATTCTGCCGATCCTGCTGAAACTTCTCCTTCACGATATGATGCTGGAGGGCGCCCTTTAGGCCCTTTCCCACGATCTGACGTCCTTTCAACTTCCGACCCATGATTTTTCGGCACAGACGTTTAATTCATACTCATCGCATATCTACAATACCTGCATACCGTCAGCATATAAATCCTATACATGGTAAGCTCTATCTTCTCCCATGTTGAATTGGGCGTTTGGGAATAAATCGTCATTTGAACCCGCCGATTCAGCTTCCAAAAATGTATTCGAAGCATCGTCGCTCATTTTGTCGACCTCTTTGCCTTCACTTGTATCCTCCAGCAGCACCAGCAGCAAGTCATCAGCCTTCGCTTCCTTTGCAGCATCAGTTTTTTCCAATTCGTCGTCACTCAACTCCTGAAGATCTTCTTTATGTCCATCGTCCATTTCATAGAAAAGCATGAATGTACCTTGCGACTTCAACACCTCATTCTCCTTGACAACATAAACAGACTCGTCACTAATTCTCCACCATGAGCCACGCAATCTTCTGTAGCAAATATAATGGCCATAGTTATGAGTTCCGTAATGCGATATGACAGCCTTCAAGTTGTACACGAGCTGGTCGTTGAGAGGGTGAGCCACAGATGCAGCGATATCATTCTTTGAATGTTCATCCACATCTGAAATTTCAGAACGCAGTTCTTCATCAGCGTCTTCTGACTCGTCAAGTGGTTCATTCGGCTTCTCATCCTGTTTTCTAAATGGAAGTCTGCCATCCATATTAATGTCCTTGGGCTCAGCGACGTATGGGTTCAAATCGAGCTTTGCTGGAAAGCTAACGTTCTTGGAATTCTTCACGATCATATAGGTATTCGGATCAAACACAGAGCGATTGATATGAATACATAATAGTGGTGGAGGTCTGCTTAACAAAATCTGCTTTGTCTTTCTAGTTTTTCTGATCATTCTCTTGGTAGTCAACTGTTCGAAAACCTCATCCGAGATATGATCTTTGTTGAGTTCAATGTCAATCTCAGCTACTCTCTTGGAGAAGTCAGCAACCAATTTTTCATTACTGTTATTCCCAATGCTTTCAAGAAGGAACTCCTTCGTCTGGATTAAACCACATCTGTTACAATTGACCTCGTCAATAATTTCTGGTTTAATCCACTCGGTAAGCAACTGTGACAAAGTATAGCCTGGGAAGTAAGACTTGTCGTAGGGCAAGTTTAAACTCAATCCACTGAGAACAGAGTATCGGATTCCACCAACTTCACCGCATGAGATGCATCCAATTCTTTCAGCAGAGATACCGTCAACAGGGGTGATGAGTTCGAGAAGATAAAGTAACTTCTTCGAATCTGGAATGTTGGGGTCGACTTGATGAGCAGGAACAAAAACATTACCAAGCTTGCCGAGTCCTTCGCATCCAGAACGATAGTTTGGGACCGACGACGCACTCACGTACCTTGGCTGCTTTTCGGTCTTCTCAGATGCAGATTCAGGCTCAGGAGTAGCCTCTCTAGACTTGGAGATCAGCTTGTACTCCTTTTCAACAATGCGCATGACTAGCTGGTAAAATTCTTGAGCATCTTCTTGACTGTAACCAGTAAAAAAGTTCTGTTTTGGGCCGTTAGGCATCCTGTTCAACAATGCTTTTGTGCTGAACTCTTTCCCACGCGACCCGTATTCTCCGTTGACCTCATCAAGTAGTTTTTTCAAAGCTCTTGTAAAAACCATTTCGGAATGGTGAGGGCCATTAGCGATGTTAGAAACTTGACCATTATTGAGCACCCCTAGCTTTGAGTATATATTCGAGTTAATGAACTTCATCAACTCAGTGGAAGATGCCAAGGACTGAATGACTGAATTCATGAAGCAAGTGTTACCCTCATTGCTCAAGCCACCAAGTTCACCACCATTTTTCAATGCAAATCTGGCCTCTGGCGACCGGTTGGAGCCCACGCTGTTAATTCCAAATCTCGAGCCAAGGTTCAGCGATCCCGATAAGAATCGATAATTTGCATTCATGTAAAGGAGGGCCTTGGATGCTAGTTGCGGTAAATTGAACGTGGAGGGAGCAACAAAGTGCAAGGAAAAAAGAACAACAAGAACAGTAGTGGCGATTCCAACGAGTTTGTTCTTCTTCGCAATCGCAGAAATGATAGTACTTCTCCGTTGAAGAGTTTCTTCGATAAGCCCGTTGAGAAACAATGTGTCTAGTAATGTAGCGACTAAAATACCAAATATAAGAACTGTACTGAATAATGCTTTGGCCCTAATCATATGAGGACCGTGATTCAGTTATCGTCCAAATTGCCTCAGAATGACTCTCTCGCTTAGAACTTGTGAGGAAACAAACGATCGATTTCGAAGACAAGGACCTTCGGAGGAATCTGAGAATTTTATACCTTTGCTTGTATTCTTCCAATATAGAAGGGAGAAGTCTGGAAAAATGACGATATCGGTACGAATAATTTTTTCGGTTTCACTTGATTTTTTGCTTTCTCTACAGGTGCACCTGGTTCTTATGTAGGCAGCTAACAAATGAAGGCTTCTACAATATGTCGCGGTCAAAGCTAATAATACTTGTTGATTAAAAGAACCAACTGATTATAATATCATGAAGTCTATTGGTTTCTAGGATACATCGGGACAGGGCCATTCATGGGGAAGTTCTGGTACTGGAAACCCATTGGAGGGCGGCTTTTACCCCATCCACACTTAAGTGGTCTTCCATTAACACCAAAACCGGCCAATTGAACGATCGCCAACGCAGCACGCTCGTGTGTATCGTATTTGACAAACGCACAGCCCTTGTCGGGATGAAACTTGAAGTCGACAATGAAGCCGAAGTTTTGCAACAAGGGAATGAGATCGTTCTGGTGCGTGAAATGAGCTATGTTACCCAAATACACCGTGGTCTGCCACGACGGAGTCTGTCTCAATACAATGTCATATGACTGAGCAGTGATGACAGCCCCGTTGGTTGGCATGGTCATATTGGGCATCATATGCTGTTGACCTTCAACGGGAGGTCGCTGGGAGAGCGAATACTGAGAATCTTCAGGAACGAATACCGGAGGCTCGGGACGTGGCAAATTCATATTTCCATCAAAAGCCCTGGCATACTGGGGCCGAAATCCACGGGGATTATTTTGACGCATGCTATTGTTTCGTGAGTTTGTTTGCTTGTGAGAAGCCCAGTTGCATCTAATAGCCCTACCATTGAGGATCTTGCCGTTCATATTCAGCAAGGCCATCTCTGCATCCGTAGAATTGCCAAACGTGACGAATCCGTAGCCTCTGGACCTCGACGTCTGCATGTCCCACATGACGTGCGCTTGCTTCAACGAAAGATAGATGGAAAAGAAATTGTGCAACGACTCGTCGTCAACCTCGGGTGACAAGTCGCCCACGAATATATTGAACAAGGGTTCTTCCGAGCTCTGCGAGGTGTTGAACGTGGCAGACTGGTAGGCGTAGTTGATCTTCAATGCAGAGTCACTGAGAGAATGGCCGTTGATTTTCATCATGGCAGACTCGGCATCAGGCTCGAGCTTGAACTCGACAAATGCATAGTTGAAGCCTGGTTTGTTCTTGTCGTTGAGGATCTTCACTGAGTGGACCTGACCGCACTGAGAGAAAAGGTCGATTATGCCTTCTTCTGACACAGACTTATGCAAACCGCCAACGTACAACACTTTCTTGGAGATCACGCGGCCTCCGTTTCTAGCACTGGCGGGAATAAATTCCGATGAGGACTTTTCGGACCCAATATCAGACACAGGTGCCATAGATGGCTGTGAAGTATTGGGTTTCTGTTTGTGTGGGATAGTGGACATCACTAATCAAGAAAGAACTGGAGTGGTAGGAGGGTTTGTACCGAATACAAACTGATGTTCCGAAGTCGGGTAGTAAATGCAATAAAAGTCAAGCAAGGTAAACACGAGTGACGGGAGCCCGAATAGTCGAATTGAGAAAGCAGGGATGAAAGCCACCGTTCAAATACAGTGGATAGTGAAAGCAGACTAAAGCAAGCGGACAAGACGAGGTGATGTAGGATCAATTAATGCCAGCGGAGAACACACACGGTATAAGAATGATACGGCCGTCCGAGACTCGTCACGAAATATAAGATAATAAAGGAATAAAGAAAGGAAGGACGAACCGAAAAGAACCAAGAGGCTCGAGTTGCAGATTCAAATCTTGGTCGAAGTTGTCCAAATTTCTGCGAAGTCAATACGCAAGACCTTTCCACAGTGAAAATGGCCGATTTGAACCCCCGTAGGACATTTGAAGCCGACACAGCGATATAAATAGAGACATGAGCTCTGGATGGTGGCTCAAACCTCTCTACCCGATTCTGCTATTTTTTCTTTGGATAGTTGCAATACTACTGTGTTCATGGATTCCCAAGACTGGAGCCATTATGCAGGCCCAAACCCGGGGCCATTATACAGGCCCAAGACTCAGCTTCCACCTTCTCCGTAGACATGCCATCCAGAATCGGAATTAGGAATAAACTGCTTATCAAACCTGTGAAAACGCTTCTCGAGAAACATGGCATTCTCGACAAGACTACAAAAATCTCGTCTACTGACGGCGTCGCATATATATACTCATTGGCAGTTCCGGAAGAAGTAGTCGCTATTTTGCACGATTATGCTGGGAATGTATTGGTCGAAAGACACACAGACATTGCAAGGACTGCTTCTTCTCCGAGATCACTAGATTCAATAGCAAGGAGGTACTTGGAGGATGCTCGACACGGCGGCGTGGACTTGGATGTGGAACTACTCATGGGCAAATTGCCTAGGAAGTGGTCTGTCTACAATCCAATGGTACTCTTCAACACAGGAGGATTTGATTCGGAGATATGGGAGAATAGCTTTTCAAATGGTATCAACCGCTCCAGCTTCTTTGCAGTAATTCGTGGTGCTTTTCCTGCTACAATTACCCATTTTGCTATCAACAAGCCCATCGTTGAACAAGACGTTATGCGCAGACCATTCGACCTCATCCCGTTGTATGGAGACTTTGGCCCCGACCCAACAGAGGTCTTGTTTGATAAGCCCGAGTCCAATGACCTCGAAGATGCCTTTTGGTGCCATGTAGTCCAGAATGGAATCTACCAGACTTGGGCACCTAGGTATACTATGTTTTCTCGAGGCAATATCACGGAGAAAAAAAGAGTACTTGATAGCTTTCTGAATCTCAAGGGCCTGGTGGTCATGGACTTCTATGCTGGCATAGGATACTTTACTTTATCGTACTTGGCTAACGGCGCGACGTTACTTTGCTGGGAATTGAACCCTTGGTCGATTGAGGGTCTCGTGAAAGGATTGGCCGAAAACGGATACAAGTACCAGGTGTTTTCAAGCAGTGAAAGCTTGAGTAAGAAAGATTACGATTATTATATTGCACAGGGTGTCAGGGCGTTCGTATTCCACGAAAGTAACGAAAATGCGATCCCTCGACTTCAAAAAATTGGACGACTTCCTGTCTCCCACATCAACTTGGGCTTGCTTCCCACTCTGCAAGCATCTTGGGAGTCAGTCAAGGCGGTGAGAGATGAGTGGACTTCTACGAGCATAGTAGCACATGTCCATGAAAATGAGCACAAGAATGGATTTGAACAGCTCCAGAAGAAGGTCGGAGACTTTTTTGAAGGGAAAGTAGTGCATTTTGAGAAGGTCAAAACTTTCGCTCCAGACGTGTGGCATGTGGTTATTGATGTGATTATTGGAGGTGGAATCCAATAGACATTAGATAAGAAGAAAAGGGTGAAAATATTGGCGAATTAATTAATTCAAGGAGAACTTTGTTAGTCGAATGAATGTCTGGTTATGGGCTTCGGGGATAATTCGCGGCTTATTGTATTCTGCCTTCGATAGACAGGCTATTTATATTGATTAAGGCATTTTGTGTTTCGCAACTTCTCAAAAGCAAAAAATTGTGTCACCCTGGCTGGATAAGCGAATCTTGAACATTCGGCGGGCTTTACCTGACTATTCCATCGAAGCGTCTGAATTTCGTTGCGACCATCCAGACCATGGTTGTGTAGCTTCCGAACACTGTTCAGAAAAGTATCGAGCACTGCCTCATCCTGTCATCGAATTGAGTCATACTGCACGCAAAGGAGAGTCGATGGTTACATTTGCATGATTGAGATCGGGCTGGCCGATAATTGAGTGAAATTGGCAATGTAAAGTAAGGAACGTCACGACGAATTACGAGGAGCTCTTGGCCATTTAATGAGAGTTTGGCGAGACCGACTCGGAGGCAGAAGTTTGTGAAGAAAACATTCTTCTTCTTTTTGTTGTGAGCACCGCTGCGACGAGAGAAGAGGCAGAAAGGTCCTGTGAAGGATGTGAGGATCTCGAGAAGTCAAAACAAAAATGGTACAACGCAGGCTATTTTGCTCGGTAGTGTCCGATTTCTAATATTGGAAAGCATCAAATTATGTCAGCGGACTGCGGATGGGACCGATTTACTGATCGCGCCGAATACATGGTTGGGGTAATCAATATTATCCGACCTTATTTTGGCTAATCCGGCAGAATCACCCAAAAATGTCGACAACGCCATATTTTTTTGTATGATCAGACCCCCTCAAAGATTTTGTCATTTATTTTTCTTTCTAGTTTGCTCTTTCTTCATCGTTCCCGAGACCGAGCTCCACGACCGTTGAGTCTTGTGCAGGCTCTTGTATAGCCAAGTATCAGAGTAACTTTTTTTCTCCATATTATCAACATCGTCTGCTGAATTCTCTTCGGAACCCCTCGTGTGTGTCCGCTCATATATTCATTATCGAAAGCTACTGATTTCCTGTCTGTTTCCCCCGCTATTCTTGTTCCCGCTCCCGGACCAGTCATGTCACACTCAGAATTCAAGAAAGAAGATGATAATCTCTTCGACATGCTCAATCTATCGCCGCCGTCATTCCATATCACAAACAACTTGACTTCGCCGTCTTCCATGGTATATAAGGACTACGGCCAGCCCGGCCACGACGACGCGCCGGTATTCTCCAATCTTCCTGACCTGAACAATAATTGGAGAATGCCTCACCAAGGTAATTCTTTCCAAAACAATGCAGACGTCAACTTAAGCAACCCGGATCTAGCCGCCAACTCGCTTTTCGCCTCGCTGACTTCGGAGAACGTCGACTCGCAAAATTTGCTTTCCCCACACAGTTTCCCCGGTTATCAGAACAACAGAAGTTCTGAAAGTTACTCCACGCATTCCTTATACTCCGAGGCATCGCTGAATCCCGGATCTCCTTTCCATGATGCAGCCTCGCACTTCAGCGATGCCTACTCGAATGTAGAGCCTCAACAACAGCCGGCTTTGGGTAGCGGGTTCATAGACCTGGCCCCTCGCCCAGTGGATACTTTTAACGAAGAAATCTTGTTGGGACAGTCAATTTCTTCTACAAATTTAACTGGAATACCGTACAACGACTACTCGAGCACCCAGGCACAACCTTCACTCCAGAGCAATCTATTGGGTGACCAGTTCCCGCGACCTATCATCCAAGAGCCTATGCCACAGGCTCCTTATGTCGCTCCTACCTACGGCAATCATATGGATAGGCTTACCGAGAGGAATCTCTTCAACTACAACGAGAATGTTCAACAAACTGTGGAAAACAAGGAGATTACAATTTCCATCCATCAGGCGCCAGATGTCGTGGCAGCTAAGACGCCATCTTTATTCAGCAACTCGTCTCACAATTCGTCCGCCAACAATTCCCCAAGGCAAACGGGCAGCCAACAGGAGCTTCCTGCAAGAAGTGGTTCTGTTAGTCCGCTACTACCTTTCGGTTCCAATGACGCTATTAGCCCTGGCTCTTATTCTGACTACGAGAATAAATCTCACCTTCGACCAGACGAATTTCATAGTATACGCCGTGGAAGGCAACGGGCCCATTCGTTGAAAGTCCGATCTCGCCTGAGATCTCGGTCAGCTCTGAATGCTTCCGGGTATGAAGATGTTTCTGGTGAAGATTCTGATGATGACGAAGAAGAGGTCTCTAATGGAGTTTCCTCGCGTGAAAAGATGTTGGAGCTCGCGTCCACCCTACAGACATCGAAGCGAGTCCAGAAGCATCCTTCTTTGTATGCTTGTCACTTATGCGATAAAAGGTTCACGCGTCCATACAACCTCAAATCTCATTTACGGACCCACACGGATGAGAGACCCTTCATTTGCAATGTCTGCGGCAAAGCATTTGCCCGTCAACACGATAGGAAAAGACACGAGGAATTACATTCGGGAGAGAAGAAGTTCCAGTGTAAAGGTCTACTAAAGGATGGTACTCCATACGGCTGTGGCAGAAAATTTGCCCGTGCAGATGCCCTCCGAAGGCATTTCCAGACAGAGTCCGGAAAGGAATGTATCCGGCAGCTTATTGAAGAGGACGAAGCAGAGAGAAGAGCTGGAAAGGCCTCATCAGGCATTCAGCTTCCAGGAGGGGAGTTTTTGAGTGCGTCAGCGATATCCTCGCAGTTTCTCAAACTACCGTCGGTGGCCATCCTGCCACCCGAATAATTATGTAGTATACCCATATTTTTGCATTGTCTGTGTACGAATATTTCTGGATCTGTCGCAATGTCAGAGGTAGTGGTCCATCTTAATATGTAGGCTAGTGAGAAATTGTTCACTCGAAGTCGCACTAGATACACAATATTGACAAGAAAGCCAACCCCAGTATGTCGTTGGAGCATGAGGAGCTGTTGATGGATAGGCTCTCTGCTCATGCAGATGACGAGTCGAAGCTTACGCCCGAAGAGAAAAGCTTGAAAAGGCTCATGGAATCCAAGCAGCAGGTGATGGTGGAACAAAGCCGATCGTTTATGGAGTCGATGTTCAGCGACAATTCCACTATTCCAGTGAAAATAAAGAACGTCCAGGTCACCAATGCGGGTCACTTCCGAGACTCCTTCTTACTACATCAACTTCAACCTTTGTTGAGCAAGGACTTGCTCACTCTCGCGGAATTCTTCTCTGGCTTAGATGCTGTGCATAGGTCACTAGTCAAGCACGATATCTTGGAGAATTGTCTCATTTCGCTACATCAGCTACCCAAGAACATGTGGACCAAGTCGAGTCCTGCTACAATTGATATGGTGCCCGTCTTCAATATCCTTCCCCAGAAGAGATTCTACGCGAAGACTGGAACAAATATAGGAAATGGTGAGGGCGATGGATATATTCAGTTTCAATTAAAGAACATGTTTGGTGGTGCAGAAAATCTTGTCTTTGATGCTGTTACGGGTACCAAAACACCTTCGTCGTACCTCTTGAATTATTCTCAACCAGTGTACAACGATGCTGAATACTTGCTGGATACTCAGTTGTATATAAACACGAGGAAGCTTGATTGGATCCAAAGCAGCGTGACCACGAGAGGGTTCACAACAAAAGTGTCGACCAGGTACGATTCAGCCCTAAATTATTCTGCTGCATTCGAAACGTGTTGGAGGTCATTGCAGAACCATAATTCCAGGTCCATGGAGGTCATGTCGCAGCTGAAAGACACTTTCAAGTCTTCATTGCTTTTCAACATCATTTACGATACTAGAGATCATCACATCCTCCCCACTGCGGGAAGTTTCTTCAAGTTTGGGTATGAACACAGTGGATTGTTTTCCTTCAATAACGTAAAGTTTTCCAAAATGATCTGCGAATTCCAGAATGCCTTCAAGATCAATACCAACCATTCGCTAGTGTTCTCGAATAAGGTCGGGCTTCTATTTGGAACAAGAGGCTCCTACAGCAACATTCTTGATCGCTTTCACATCGGTGGCCCCAATGATGTTCGGTCGTTCCAATTGAACGGACTTGGCCCGGTAGATAATGGATCTTCATTGGGTGGCGACTGCTTTCTTAACGGAGGTGTCTCTCTAGTCAGCCAGATCCCTTGGGCACCCAAAGATACAAACTTTAAACTCCACAACTTCTTCAATTTTGGTAAAATCTTACCACAATCTGCATCAAAAAATTGGAAGAGTGTTGTATCGGGTCTCACAGAGTCTTATTCAACCTCTTTGGGTACGGGTATTCTCTACAACCATCCAATGGCTCGGTTTGAGTTGAACTTTGTGATGCCCATTACAGCGCATGCAAACGAATACGTCCGAAAAGGAATCCAATACGGAGTGGGTGTTTCCTTTTTATAATTAGAAACCTTGTCTATAGTGCATCATATACTACTTATTTGGATGTGATTCTGCAAAGTTGTCGATCCATTCCTGGTGCTCTTTGATAACTTCTGGGATGATGATACTCTCAATCTCCACTTTGTGTTTCTTTTCGTCATTGGAGAGTCTAACCCAGTTTTCGCTTCCACCAGGCTTGACGAAAACCACCTCATCTTTACGGGTTTGTAGCAAGTTTCCAATGACAAGCTGGTGCTGGTAACGCTTCAAAGCTTCGCTAGCCTTCTTGATCAAAATGTTACTATCAGTCTCGAGCTTAAAGGAAACAATCATGGCTTGGGGGGCCCAGTTATCGACCAATCTCCTTAAAAATTTGGGCACCTGTTCAAGATCCACAACCAATTTCCCGCTGGGTTGGGCCTGGATCTTGTGCTTTGGCATTCTAGAAGATGGAAGAAAAAAATCAGAAACTGCGGCAGCGAGGTAAAACAAAGCGTTGCAGTCCAATTTCTGCAAAATGGTGGCAACTGATTTCAATGTGTACAAGTATTGGTTCACGGTAGTGAATGGAAGTAGGAGAAGCGAATTGGAACTTCTGGCTTCGTTATACTTGCGCAACACCACCAACATTTCGTCAGCAAATTCCGGGTTGATCTGCACCTTGTTGTCCTTTTCGATCATGTAGTCCAAAAAGCAATTGGTGGTATGACTGTAGTGTCTGGAGTAAGGTAAAAGAGAGAACTCTCTGTGCAAAAAGATCACAGCATACCCATTCTCCAAAAAGTATTCAGCTGAGGTCGCACCTCTTGTTCCAGCACTGAAGTTATCGATGAACCTCACCGTATTATTCTCCAACGGAACAGTGGTTCCTCCACTGGTAACTAAAGCAACTTTTTTGCCAGTATACTCGAGGTGGTAGTCTACAAACTCATTCAACTGCTCTTCAATCTCAGGCAAGTAGCTCGGCGGATTGTGGGTATGAAAGTATTTGTCTTCGTCCGAGACTTCAGCCACAGGGAAGTTCGGAGCATTTCGGTCAATTGCAGACTCGAAATCTGGCTTGCCAGTATGGTAGTTTTTTTGTATAGGGGACATGTTAGTCATGAATAGTCAGCGCGGACTAGTTGATGAAGTATGGGGAAATGGGTACAGGTTTCTGAGTTGGTCACGACAGTACGATATGGAGATATCTGGGAAAGTGTAGGCATTTCTTGAGACATATGGGTCCATGTGAAGAGTTGGGGCCTTTTTTGGCTCCGTAGTATAGTTTGCCCTTTCGGTTCTTTGCTGGCGGAAATCAGATTTGGGGGCCACATTTGGTACCGCACCAAAAGTTCTGTCTTACCGGTCTATAACCAATTAAGCATGAGCCAAGTGGTATTTTTAGATGTATGTGGCCATTGCGTCAACGTCAGACAACGTACTAACTCCAGATCACCATAGCAGGTATGTTCAACCAGCCATTCACTTGTCCTCAGCCAACCCGTATTCGTCACTGGCTGCCAACAGAAACTAACTTCAGATGTCCCAGCAGGAAGAATCAAGATTCAGCTCTACAACAATGAGCTCCCCAGGTATGTCGACTCACACTCTTGTCCTCTCAGAACTTACTAACTTTAGAACTTGCGAGAATTTCAGACAGTTTTGCACCGGTGAATACAGAGAACATGGCCAACCCATCGGATACAAGGGAAGCACATTTCACAGAGTCATCAAAGACTTTATGGTACAAGGAGGTGACTTCGTGAAAGCAAACGGCACCGGCTCGAAGACAATCTACGGCACCAATTCGTTTGCGGATGAAGCCTTTCCCCACAATCATCTCAAGTACAGTGTGTCTATGGCCAATTCTGGTCCCAACACCAACGGGTGTCAGTTCTTCGTTTGCACATCGGACACGCCGCATCTTGACGGAAAGCATGTTGTATTCGGAAAGGTCGTGGAAGGGTTCGACGTGGTTGATTCTATGAATAAGGTTTCTGTTTCGCGGCATGATGTTCCTAAAGATACGGTGAAGATAGTGGAATGTGGCGAGATGTGAAATTAGGCGATTTCTTTCCCGTCAGACTATATAGAGTTCTACTAATGTTATCTTATTTCTCAGTATATCGTTCACTAGTGGTGGTACGCTACTCTCTTCGTCCGATCGGTCTGCATACATATGTTCTCCGGTCACTCTCAGTAAGTTATCCAACCTCCGTCTATCATAGCTTCCATTGACAAAATTACTAGTCTAAGAATCCAGAATGTCCGCAGACTACTGGTCGTCCTCGCAGCGATTGAAGTGGCAGCTCACACGTGAAGGGCTATCCGAATCTCGCCAGAAACTCATCCTCCTAGAGAAGAAGATGATTCAGAGCGGCCTAATCAAGGACTTTCCCCAGATCTCCTACGACGTGAACATGCGTATTTACTTGCACACCCTTCTAGTGAAATTGAGTCGCCGCTTGAATGTCCGTCAGATTGCGTTGGCCACCTCCGAGGTGTATCTCACCAGATTCCTCACCAGGGTTTCTTTGAAGGAAATCAACGTTTATCTCTTGGTCACCACTTGTCTTTATGTGTCGTGCAAGATCGAGGAATGTCCACAGCATATCCGATTGATCATATCTGAAGCAAGGAACCTTTGGCCCGAGTATATCCCGCACGACGTGACCAAACTTGCTGAGTTTGAGTTCTACTTGATCGAAGAGATGGACATGTACCTTTTCTTGCACCACCCATACAAATCGCTTATCCAGCTTCGAGATTTCCTCCGTGAGCGGCAACTGCATTTCGGTTTTATTCTCACCGACGATGAGCTACAGCATTCATGGTCGCTTATCAACGATAGCTACATCACCGACCTCCACTTGCTCTTTCCGCCGCATGTGATCGCCATGGCAGCCGTGTACATCACCATCGTGCTAAAGAAGAATTTGAACTCGATAAGAAGCGGCACGGGTCTAATACCGGAACGCCAGAGTCTACAAGGTAGCTCTTCAGCCATGCACATTGATGATCTCATGACCATAAGCAATGGAGACAGACCGGACACTACGATGGACTTCCATGATCCGCAAACCAATTTTCTGGATCCTCGGCTAGACGAAGATACCGTGAAAATCGACCGCTTCATGGACCTTTTCAACTACTCTCATGTCAACTTGGATGAAGTGGTGGAGGCTATGCAGGAGATGATAAACTTGTACGTAGCGTGGGACAGATACAACGAGAACCTGGTGCGGAAGGCTCTCCAGTATATGTTACTAAGCCGCTAGGTGGGGCCTTTCTGAGCTAACATTATCTTTTTTATTTTTTCTTCCCCTTTCGGAAAGGTGATTGAGCAGAGGGGCAGAGTTTTCCTACACAGGATCATCTTCCGAAAGTACGCCATTTTTTGGGAGGTCTTGTCGATCGTCGATGGAACTTCCCGAAATAGTAGGTACAGATTGGCATGGGGACGCAACACAAGCCCATCGGGCTGCTCCTTGGCCCGCCCTCCAGACGAGAATGGGAGTGCGTTTAACACGTCGGAACGGCTAGCGTGTCTGCATTTAGGGCTCAGCAGTAGTCGCATTTTTTTCCGTCAGTGTGGACGTTACCTCGTGTCTATACTCATTCCCAGCTGGCGGTGTTTTCGTTGCATTCCTCTGGTTAGACCCAGCTATTTCGAACAGATAACTCTGATACTTCATTTCTGAA
This sequence comes from Sungouiella tsuchiyae, assembly GCA_030566995.1. Lineage (NCBI taxonomy): Eukaryota > Fungi > Ascomycota > Pichiomycetes > Serinales > Metschnikowiaceae > Sungouiella > Sungouiella tsuchiyae. The sequence continues at coordinate 90,965 of JAJLRO010000033.1, read as the reverse complement.
CTCCCGACTTCCGCTAGTATCCGAGACGGATCCAGAACCCGAGATGGCAGCCTCCAGATCACAATCGATGGTAAAATTCATCGACAGGAACCAAATCGTCATATCAAGAAACATCTTGATCTTCCTATATTCAGCAGACTTCCTCAGTGCTCGCTATGCACCTCAAGTCCATGCTATCACAGACCGCTTCTTGCATTTACAACATATGATCGACAAACACAATGGTGATGCCATCTACGACATCGACATCCGCGATATATACTATGTCATCCACTGGGTGGTGTTGCTTACCTTTTTAAGGGCCTTTTTAATGACTTGGGTTTTTGATCCTTGCGCTACACGCTTGTGCAACATCCACTCCAGAAAGGCCAAGACCAGATTTTCCGAGCAGAGTTGGTCAATCTTCTACTACTGCTGCTCGTTCGCCTTGGGGTTGTATCTCTACAGAGCCTCTCCCTACTGGAACGATCTTGACAACGTCTACAGTGGTTGGCCGCATTACCGCATGACTTCATTGTTCAAAAAGTACTACCTTGTTTCCATAGCATTCTGGTTGCAACAGGTGGTGGTCTTGAACATCGAAGAGAAGAGAAAAGATCACTACCAGATGTTCAGCCATCACATTATTACTTGTGCATTAGTGATAGGCTCCTATTATTACTACTACACGAGAATTGGCAACTTGATTTTGATGATCATGGACTCGGTGGACATCTTCTTGTCCACTGCCAAAGTGTTGAAGTACTCGGGCTTTTCGACGCTTTGCGACATTGTTTTCATTTTGTTCCTCATTTCGTGGATCATCTTGCGTCACGGTGTCTACAACTACCTCTTCTACCGTACGTGGAAATACTCGGCGATCTTAATGAAGGATAGCCAGTGCGTGGTTGGACTAGTTCAAAAAAGATGCTGGAATCCTTTTATCATCAACTCATTTCTTGGGCTCTTGGGCGGCTTACAAATTATCACTTGCATCTGGATGTATTTAATCATGAAAGTAGCTCTCAGAGTTATCATGGGACAGAGTGCTGAAGACGTGAGAAGTGACGAAGATGATACCGATATGGAGGAATCACCGAGTGATTTTACTGGCAATACCGAGTCGCTGACCGATGAGGTCGATGAGAAAGTGCGATGAAATGCCGCATAGTTGATGGATTTATTCGCAATCACAATGCCACACTGGAATAGAGACACACCACCATCACTAAAACTCCCCAGATAGCCAATGCAAGGCCCAATAATTTCATGATCTGTTCGAGCTTACTAGGATCGTCGGACTCTGAACCGATCAATTTGTAGCCAAACAAGCCAGGAAGGACAAAGGAAATTGACGTCGATCCAGTGGCTCCCACCACTGCCAACACAAATGCAAACGACTTGATGGTAGCGGCAGCCGTGTATCCCACAAGTAAAAGTACGGTTGTGATAGTATAGAACGCTTTGTCTGGAAACGGAACGACATAAACTTTGGTCTCGAGTGGTGGAAGAGCCTCCAGATTATGTTGTTGCTGTTCTGCCAACAAGTTAGCATTTTCGCCAGAATCAGCCGGAGGTGGGTGCTTTCCAAAAACATTAACCAACACCCAATAATAGATGTTGTTGACGGAGATTCTTGCAGGGTGAATCATAAGTGGGAAAGAAAACACCACCATGAAAACAATACAGAGCTTGCCCAACGTAGTTGAGAATGCTGGAGGGTACAGTAAGATCACATTCCCATTGACCAGGTTTCCAAATGTCAAGTATCCAGCCAATCCCACCACAGCGAAGAGACTAGCAGAGATCAAAATGGCGCTGTTGACGAGAAAGGTCAACGAGGTCAAAGACTTGTCAGCAGCCTCGTTGATAATCGAGAACATGTTCTGGTGGCCAGTGAAAGCAAACACAATAATGGAGAATGTGGAGAATACATTCATAGCCGAAACCGGGAAGAGGATCAAATCGCCTTTGTAAGAGTCGGGGATGTCGCCAAGAAGGAAGTGGGCAATCACCACCAATGCCATGTAGCCAATAGCCACAATGCCGAGGATGGAGCTGTACTTCAACGAGTCCAAGTTACGCGTGAAGGACAACGGAACGCAAATCAATGCCGAGGCAATAATCCAAAACGTTCTGTGGTGCTCGGCAGCCAAGAAGGGTAGATTTGTGAAGATTGAAGGCATGAGGTCTCCTATCAACACCAAATAAGAAATGGCGCACCCAAAGCACTGCGTAGCGATGGCAGCGTCAAAGGCAACAGACAAAGCCGGGTAGGAAATGGAGCACAAGTTAAAAAAAGTAGCGTGGCCCGTGGGCACATACTTGGAGACGTAGACTTGCAAAAACAACCCATAGCCAGAAGTGAGGGCCGCAACTGCGATTATAAATACACCAAAAATCAAGCCGTCCGTGGAAAAAGCATAGGGAATGGACATGAGTCCTGCGCCCACAATCGTTTTTAACAAGCTGACGAACGAGGACTGGGCGGAGGCGCCACTTGTTAATTCAGGCATCAGGGAGGATGGGGAAGATTTTTGGCAGACGGTGGTTCAGGTGTAGACTGACGGTGTTGCGTACACTCCACAGCCTCACCTTGAGATCCACAATCGTACTCCATAACGCCAGTGAGAATGTCCATTTCGTCTGCAACAGTGGCACGGGTTTTCCACGAGCTATCGTTCAAGAGCGACCACACCCGCATTGCGTCGTCGAGCTTGGCACTCTCGGCAGAGTATATCAGGTTGTTCGTCCAAGAGGCCATTCTCCGCTCCAATGCCCAGCGACTCGCGGAGCTTCCTCCGTCGGCCATTGATGGCATCGACAATGTGGAAAGCCAAGGCGATGATGACATTGACAACGACCAATTCCGCGAGAATACCTCCGACGAGGAGTTCGAGGAGCGTGGCCTGGGAGTCCTGACTCAGATGCCACCGCAGCAGGGTGGAAACGATACATTGGACTCACGTCACTTGGCTGCAGTGGTCGGAATGTTAGTAACGGACTTTTAGAGTAGCAAGGCTATTCGACCTGACAAACAGCCCAGAATCCATATTTGAGGCCGCGGCGGCTTCCCTGTGGTTTCCAAGACTCGGGCAATTTCGACTCGATAGTGACGTAGAATGGGATCTTGGGGTTGGTTGAAGGTGGTGTGTCGCTGGTCACCGATACCGAGAAAGGCACCGAAACCCAGTTTGTTCCGATCTCTTTAATGTCTTCTCCCTCGGCTTCCCTTTTTTGTGCTTCTCTCCTCGCGGCCCGCGTTAGTTGCTCTGCTCGGGCTGTTTTGGTGTTGCTGGTGAGATATGGCGACGGAATGGAGTCAATAATTGTTTGTTTGTCTCGATGGCCTTGCACGCTGAAATGGGTGAATGGGAACGAGATTGATACCGTGGCGTCGTTACCCATGAACAGCAGAGGTAGCTGGGACGGAATTGACACCGTGACACTTATGCTCAGATCAGTAGGATTGATTATGTTCATCGTGCAGTGGGTTTCTGAGCCAGGTGCAAAATTGAGCACACTTCGGTGCTTGACTTTTGCGGTCATTATAGGCACCACGTCTCTGGCGAAATTCTTGGTGACTATCTTGATCAGTCGATGGTCGTCCACGGGCACCAGGAGTGGAGTTCTACAGTTGTCGCACAGGTAGGATCTTTTCGCAGTCAAACGTCTGCCCAAAGGCAACATTGTTTGGTCGTTACGGTCGAAGTCATTTTCTAGATCAATCTCCATCGGTCCCTTCTCCGCTAGCTTTTGCATAAGGTTGTCGACTTCGTCCAAGTGGTCCTTCGGCCTCTGGATATTCATAGCCTTCATTCTTACAAGTACCGTCGGGTTCAACTTGCGAGGAGCGAGCGAGTTTTCCTCCAAACATGCGAGCTTATGAAGAAGTGAGTAGCGTTCAAAGAGACTTGTGAATGCAATGGGATTTTCGTTTCTGATGATTGTCTTGAGTGCTGCAGGTTTAGTAATCACCTGGGTCTTGTAGGTATAATCGCAGGCAACACACGCAAACGTAAAACGTTTACCCTGCGCGCCTTCAGTAGCGGCATTCTCCACGGAGACCGGCAACGGAGACAGGCAATTGGGACAGTCGAAGCAGTTCTTGGAACACCGGACCGCTCCTTTCTGTTCAGTGTAATCTGTCATGCAATTAACACAATACTTGCACTCCACCGTCACAGTGCAGCAATGGACACATTTGACGGCCTGACAAGTTGGACAAAAGTACAAATCTCCCAAATGATGCATGTTTGACTGCCGTAGTAGCAATGGAAGCTTGGTGGCAGGATCTGTCGTGGTGTCTCCACATAGACAAGTGTAGCGAGAGCTGTCAAACAACATTTTGCATATGTGAGAAAATATAAGATGCAAAGAACAGGAATTTATAAAGAAATAGAAGCAAACCAATCAATCAATGAATCTCATCTAGTAGCATTGATGGGTGTGGACTGGCCTTGTGGTGATAGTGACCTGCACACGCACCAACTTTGTAGACATCACGCAAAAAGAAAAAATCTAACATAATCTTTACTCCAGCACCAACATGTCTTCGCCTCAAAGAGAAGGATTCAGTGCTCCAGCATCGATCTCCCATGCTGCACATGGCCACGTAACCAACAAGTCCTTGGGTGTCAAGTACAACTGTGCCCAGTGTGGAGCCTCATTCTCGTTGGGAAAGAGCGATGCCATCAGATGTAAAGAGTGTGGTCACAGAGTCATCTACAAGGCCAGAACCAGAAGAATGGTGCAATTTGAGGCACGTTAAAGGAGGGTATTAATAGCATATAAACGGATTCAGCGATATAATGATGGTGTAGATGTCACTTTACGGGCTGTGAAGAGTAGTGTCAACATGGCGTAATATTACACGATTAATTATATAGAACAAACAATAGTGAAAGGTCGGGAGTATGAAGGGCAACCCAAAGTGGTGGAATGCATGTTCCTGATAAACGAATGGATAAGACCGATTAATGCAGTTGTGGGTAAGCGTCTTACTTGAACAATTTCTTGAGCTTGGACACGAAGCCGTTCTTCTTCTTCTTTCCCTCCTTCTTAGAGGCCTTAGGTGCGGTCTTGGACTCTGCCTTACCAGAAGCAGGTTTAGTTTCAGCCTGGATCTCGTCAGCTAATCTTTTGGCCTCCGACTCGGTTGGCTTGATCTCTTCAACGTTGATGTCACTAGCTCTAAGCTGAGCCTCCACCTCCTTGCTCAGACCACCATGTGCGATGATAATCTCGTCAGACTCGTAAGACGTCTTGCCCTTAGTGACTGGAGCCGCATCCACCTCCTTGGCGTCAACGGCGTCGGCGACAATTGGGGCAACAGGAGCGGTATCTGGAACAGTTTCGACAGGAGCGGCATCTGGAAGAGTCTCAACGGGCTTCGAAGTGGCCTCAACTGGCAAAGGTGCAACATCTGGAACAGTCTCAACTGGCTCAGAAGTGGCCACAACTGGCACCGGAGCAGCAGGTGCATTGGTCTCTTTCTCAACAGGAACTGCGGGAGCTTGAAGATTGCCATTCTCAATTGGCTCCTTGATGGCTGGCTCAATAGTTGGCTCCACGGGTGGTTCAACTTCCTTCGAGATAGGATCTACAACAGCTTCCTCGATAGGCACCTCCACGGTGCTAACAGGAACCACATCATCAGCGGCCGCTGGAGCAGTCTCATTGACGCTTTCGGAGGCCTCAGGGGCGGTGTCCTCGACAGGCTTGCTGGACTTGAAGACAGTTTCCGGAACAGTCCCGTCGGTGGGCACGTACGTCCCTGGAATAGCCTTGGTCTGCGAAACGTCTTGAGTAGCAGCAGCGCCACCAGCACCAACAGCAGCACCGGCACCAACAGCGCCAACCACAGCAGGGTCGAGTGTCTCTGGCTCAGGGGTTGTGTCGGCGCTAGCCTTCTGTTGCTTCTTTCTAGCCTTGTACTGGGTTCTCTTCAACTTCTTCTTCTGCTTCTTCTTCTCCTCGGGAGTCAATTCTGCAGCCTCCTCCTCAGGCTCGTTCAAAGTCTTTGGGTCAACGTTACGAACAGTCTCGAAGGCAGCCAACGCATCAGCGTCCTTTGGCACGAAAATACCTGGCTCGCCCAAGGTAGTCTGCTGACCCTCGGCGGATGGCATGACAGTGGTGTTGAGGTCGGAAGAGGCAGCGGCAGTGGCGACAGGCAACCCTCCGGCCTCTGGAATCTTCGAACCGGCACTCGTAGCACTAATCGATTCGCTGGCCTTCCAGGAGTTGTTTGCGATACCACTTCCGTCACGAGTGACGGTTTGGGACTGGTTGACGAGCCACTCGCCGTCAACAACGTACTTGTACAAAATAGTTTCGTCGGTGGGCAAAGGAACGGTCAACTCAAAGGAACCGTCCACCTGCTTCACCAATGGCAAGGTCTTGCCCCAGTTGTCGAAGGTACCAGTAACAATGACTTCTTTGGGACCAACGGGCCTATAATAGGTTAGTATACGGAAGTTTGTGAGAGACGGCGACAGATACTGAATTAATGATGTATTTCCAAAGGGCAGCGAGTGGGTCCAAGCGATTCAATGAAGCTTTTGAGGCCATTTTCTCGATGATTTTCTCGATGGCGTTTCCACAGTGTGTATCGTCAGGAACACTAGGCGAAGTCGTGGCCATTCTCCCGTTCAAGGATAGACATGGGGAGCGAATTGGAGAGGTATTGACAGCCGGCAAAGAAGATAACATACCACTTGAAAGTATACGACGCAGACATATGGAATGAAATAAGGCAATTGAGAGTATGAATGCTTGCTCAGTGGTATGCCCCCAACTAAAAAAATACTTTCTGTTTGTGGGCCCTGCACAGTTCCTGCTTAGGTCACGTTCGTCCCAGTTGGGAGCCAGCCGGCACCAAATCAGCAAGTGTTGCAAGCTCGTGTGCAGGCTCTTACGCTGACTGCTGGAGTCAGCAGTCTTCACCGAACATGCTCAACAAAACGGGCATGAGAACGAGGGCATGGGTTGAGGCGATCACAACCAATGAGAGCCACATGCGGAAGTAGTAAACCTCGAAGATTTTGGAGTGCGTGAAGGCGAGCACGGCTACGCCAATCAATTTGGTGAGAGTAATGCCTCCAACCACTGAGCCTCCCACCCTGCTCAACGCTTTGAATGCAAGAAAACTCTTTCGGTTGTCCAAGAGGTTTTTCGAGCTATCTGGCACGTTCATGAAGCTGTTGTAGACATCCTCCTCGTTCTCTTCTTCGCTCGCCGTCAAGTATGCTCTAGTGATGTGCACGGTAAACTCCACTGCGAGTCCTAGACAGATGACGAGGTTGACCAAACTCACAGCATTGAGAGAAATTCCCCAAACTGCCATGACTCCGCCAATGTTCACAAGTATGGCCAAAACCGTGATCGTGAGAACAGTGGCCATGCGTGGCAGACCTAAAAGTATCGTACTGACACCCCAGATGATGGCCGAAGCCACTGTCAACATTGTGAATGTCAACGTTATGATGGTGTTGTACTGAACAAAGAAAATGTAGAATGGGGAAAATGCAAAGACATCCATCTTGTTCCCTGCAAAATTTTTGATTTCTTCGACCACTCGTAATGCGTTTTTATAAGCAATGATGAAATCCAGCTGTGATCTCAATGGCTGGTGGCTAGTGCGGAAGTAACTGCTTTTGATGGTGGTCGAGTTGTAATCGATGGATGAAGAGTAGGGTGCTTTTCCTCCGAGTGGACAAGGATCACTTGGCTCGGTGATCCATTGCTTGAAATACATCATGAATTCGTCTCCAACTGGTAATCCTTCCATAGATATGTTGTAAGGTGGGGAGTGATCAGCATAACAGGACTGGCACTGTCTTGGAGGTGCAAAGGGCGAACAGAATTCTTCACCTACAGCAGTCTTTTTGAAACGACAACATTGGTCCAATTCTGGATTCAACCAAGTCAAGAAGTCATCCAACCAATTTGATGTCGGCTCTGCAATAGTAGAAGTGTACCCTCTTTTGTATTCTTGCTCGAGAACATTGGCAACGGAAAATTCTTCGCATGTGGAGAACTTTCCACAAATGGTCTGTTGATTCTCGCGGCTAGAAACATCCAAGTCCTTGACAACAAAAAAGACGGGCGGGCCGACACTCAAATAATCGTAGACGGCATCAAAGTATTGCACGAGATAGGAGTCAGAAGGCAATGCCATTCGCTGATCGAGTCCCAATTGAATTTGGGGTAAAAGGGAGAAAGAAATACCTAGCCAGAGTAGGAATACGCTGAAAACCTTGCCTCTGTTCGATGGTGTCAATAACCGTGGCGCATAGTATTGGGTGATGAGCAGTGCAAAGTTGTACTCAATGTGCTCAGCAGGTTCCGTTCCCGGGCCAACTTGTAGGGTGCTTACTTGGATCCAAGGTGCTAGATCGAGACGACCTTCTTCCAATCGCTTCTGGTCCAATGATAACAAAGCAATAAATGTCGTCATCTGGAGAATAAAGTTGACGGTTACGGCACCAGCAGAGTAGAATGCAAAGTTCTTCACTGCTGGCATCTGCACCGAGGAAGCGACCAAGAACATCAGGATTTGCAAAATGGCACTGATGAAACAAGATGGTCCGATTTTTTCCAAGGCCAATGATATTCTTGTCTCCACACTAGCCTCGGGGAACCTTTCTCCCAAGACATGCAACTCGTGAACGATCAAGAAAATGTTGTCAACACCAATTGCCAAGATCAAAAATGGAATGACTTCGGCAATAATCAATGTTGATTTAATTCCAATCAAGGAGCAAATTCCAGCCGACGCGCCAACCGAGAGCAAAATGATGATAATTCCCGAGAGTCCCAACAGGAACCTGGTAAGAACAAAGTTCTTCAAGCTGAAGCTGGTTGGGATCTTTCCACCCAAAGCAATCGAAGCATACAAGAACATGAATAGATATGAAATGACCACTATCTTCACGTCTGTGTTGCTAGACTGATTCAATTCTTCCAGAAGTGAAACTTCAGTGCTGTAGGAAATCTGTAATTCTGGCTTCTCTCTTTGCAACTTCTTCACCCATGCTTGCAATGCATGTTCATAATCAGCAGCTTTGCTGGAGTATTCCTCGTTTGTCAGGTTGCTATTGATCAACAATGTGACAACGAACGCTTCTGACTCCAAAACATTCTCCAGCGAAAAGAGAAGGTTCTTCTTTAGCGGCTGCTGGAATGAAGGCAAACAGTTGACGGGTGACTCGGCACAAGAGCTGACCTCATGGGCCCAGTTGTCTTTGTTTAAATAGCGCAAATCTCCTTGGAAATACTGTGTGAAAGATTCAATAGCACATGTATCTTCCAAAGGTTTGAAGCAAAGTGGATCGAGGTATTGAGTCTTGTTGAAGTCGTCCTGAAGTTCGTAAAGCTCCAATTCCTTCTCAAACCACCATTGCACGGTATCCCACGACAACACAGGTGACTTGTCCTTCTTGCTGATAATTAGTTGTTCGATTCTGAACCATTCACCGAAACTGGATTCAAAGTACTGGCGCTCATGTAATGCCTTTTCACTTGGACTCACCCACAAGTTGATCGGATCTATCTCCCATTCAAGCTTGGTCAAGCCACTGCAACACAAAAGCGACAACGCTATGCTGATGAAGATCGTCCAGTATGGTGATTTGACACATACCAACGCAAGTTTTGCAAAGGTAACTTCAATGGTAGAGATCAAGCGGTCTCTGAATCTCATCCAATAAGCGGCAAACCAGTTACCATCATCTGGATGTGGACTTATAAAGCATTCGACCACATTCTCTTCGTCTTCCAACCCATTGTCTTCGTCGATATCCTCACCAATGAAGTCACCTTCCAAGATGCCGACGAGCCTGTCGAGGTCCAGCTTTTTGACTTTCGCAAGATAGATATGGTAGCCACCGATAACAAAGAACAAAGAGACCCATACCATGATGATAGCAAATGAGAAACATGGCAAGCCACCCACCATGCATTCCAGACGGAAGTCCCGAAACTTGGGTAACGTGGGACAGGAAACGGAGCAGTCAGAGCAAGCACACTTGTAGACCGGATCGTTACAGGCCTTCATATCGCCTTCGGTGAGTTGCAAGCCCAGTTCGGAGCCGGTTGGTAATTCGTATTTGAAGTTGATCTGGAATGGAGATCCACCAAGCAATGGCTTTTCATCTCCTAAAAACTTCAAGAACAGACTGTAATTCTTTGCCCCGCCCCCAATTAAGTCCATTGCATAGCCATTAGTAGCAGAAAACTTCAACTCTTTGCACGAATCGAAGAACTTCGATGCATATTCGGGGTCGGTGTACACCGAAAGTTCAGACACAATCTCTTTCCCTGTATCGATAGCAGTAGCGACCTTGGTGATTTCCACAAAGGTCGACTGGTCAGAAGCGCAAGTAAAGCGGCAGAAGAAATCGTAGAAGTTCTTTTTGCATGCGGGACACGAGCTTATCAATGGCTCTGCCTTTTTGAGGTTTGCTTCCAACGTCTGCAACTGATCATAGGAGCAACAAACTCCATTGCTGACAGGAAACTCGGCACCGCAGATTCGAGTCAAGATATCAAGACTCTCGTCCAGTGGGGCAACTGCCCTCGTGTTGTTTGCACATGGCAATGGCTTGCCAAACACTGACTTCTTTCCGCAGCTATCATATAGTGAACAATAGCCATCTTTTCTGTTGAAACCCTCCGATGTGGAGGCCAGCACCACTATATGGGCGAGCAACATCGCCCAAGTGAACAATTTTATCATTTCGAACCGGAAAAGATGATGTCCGATTGCAATCGATAAATACAGATGGAGTGATCGATATGCTATATTATCTCTGGCTGCAGGATAATGCCTAGGAGTGGAGAACGTAGACTGAAAACCGAAGTTGAGTACGGAGACGATTAAAAATAAGCCTAGATTTGTGGCTGATTTCCCAAGATCGAGGTGCCACTATTCACGCATCATATGGATTTGTTGTACTTGATTTGACAGCTTTGATTGCTATGGCTGGAACGTTAATCAACCATCATTCGCAGCATTGTCACAATTATTCAAACACTCACAAGAAATGAAAAGTGAACAATCACCAAACAGATAAATGCAATATAAAAAAACAAGAAAAAAACAATCTAGCAAATAATTAATGCAAGTGTAATTTTCAATCTTTGATATCTCTTACTTTGCAATCTCTGCCTTTGTCCTAATCATGTTTTCTCGACGGCCTTCAACCTTCTCCGAAATATTCGCACCTACGGAATACCTTCATACTCTCCTATAACCTCGCTTGCAACGATGTTAATTGCGATTTCCGGAACGCTAGCGTCAGGCAAAACCGAGGTGGCTAGACACCTCACGTTCCAAGGTTTTAAGCTCGTTGCTGTTGGCGAAGCTAGTGCCTTGAACGGCTCAGCCAGCACATCTCAGTCTTCGGACCTAGAATCACAAAGTTTTCCGAACATCGACGACCTCTTGGACTATGTCACCGCCAACTGGAGACAAAACTTTGTGATTTCGCACATTGAGGGCATGGACGATCTCCAGAAACTACAGAAGAGACCATTCTTCTTGCATATCAGCATCGATGCGCCACTCCTCTTGAGGCACAAGCGCCACTGCCTCAAAAGCGAGGGTTCCTTGACCACTGAAGAGTTCACCATCAAATCAGACGACCTCTTGTTCAACCCATCCAACCCGCTAATCGAGATCAACAACCAGGCCCACATCAAGATTATCAACACCACGACGTCTTTGAAGAGCTTGTATGTGAAGCTTAGCGAGCTTGATCTCTTGAATCCCGAGCGTCTCCGGCCCTCCTGGGACTCCTACTTTATGCGGTTGGCAGACTTGGCTGCCTTGAGGTCCAACTGCATGAAAAGACGTGTTGGCTGTGTTATTGTCAAGGACAACCGTGTGGTCGCAACAGGTTACAACGGTACGCCTCGTCACTTGACAAATTGTAATGAAGGCGGATGTCCTAGATGCAATCAGGGTCAAGGAAGCGGTGCAGCACTTTCTACGTGTTTGTGCTTGCATGCCGAAGAGAATGCCTTGCTTGAAGCAGGCAGGGACAGAATTGCTGGCGACACTTCCATCTTGTATTGCAACACCTGCCCGTGCTTAACGTGCTCCATCAAAATCGTCCAAAGCGGAATTAAACAGGTGATCTATGCTCAGAGCTACTCCATGGACGAACACTCACACCGTGTCATGAGCGAAGCGAAGATCATATTGAGACAGTACGTTCCACCTAAGGAAGGCATTTTCGTATAGACTAACTACATAGAATCAAATAGAAAGAGAAACCTTGCTCCTCTATGTTTCCTTGTACACATAAGGTCCAGGCTTCTCCTCAGCGTTGAAGTCCAACGACTCCACCACCTCACCTTCAACACTCAAGCTGGCAGTGACGCGATCACCAGGTTTCACAGCACCCACGCCCTTAGGAGTTCCAGTCAAGATCAAATCACCTTTCTCCAAAGTCATGATGCAAGACATGTGGCTCAAGATCTTGTGGATGGGGAAAAGCATCAAGTTGGTCAAATCGTCCTGCTTAGTTTCGCCGTTGACAGCCAACTGCAATCTGACATTGTAAGGGTCCGGGATTTTGCCTTTGTCAATAAAGTTGGACAATGGCAAGAAGGTGTCAAATCCCTTTCCAATACTCCATGGCAATCCTTTCTTTTTGGCCTCGTCCTGGACGTTTCTAGCGGTGAAGTCGATAGCGAGAGCGTAGCCATCGATGGCATCCAAGGCCTCCTGGGGCGAAAACGACTCGGGCAAGTTCTGCAAGTTCTTCTTCAAGATGATGGCCAATTCCACCTCGTGGTGGGCCAACACTCCGTTTGGCACTAAAAATGGCCCGGAGTTGGGTCTCAACACAGAAGATGAAGGCTTCAAGAAGAAGAATGGCTGCAGAGGAGCGGCGTTGTTCAATTCCTTGATGTGAGCAGCATAGTTGCGGCCAATGCACAAGATTTTCCTTGCGTTGTCGATATACTTCAATGACATTTGCCTGATCGCAAAAGGTTTTTGTGGGGATTGTCGGTGAGTTCAGGAATTTCACCTGTCATCTACAGGAAAGGTGTATCATCAGAGACAATAGATGGTTTGACTCTGAACCACGTGGAAGACGTCAGAAGTCGAGCAAGTTACGCGAGAGTTTGATCCATCGTTTGGTACAGTGTTAGGAATTCAGGCTTTGGGAGATACTGGAACTTGCCATATGGAGTGTGCAGATTTCCGATTGAGCATCGAATTTCCAACCCATAAAAAGAAATCGAAGCACTTGAATAAAGATGGTAAGAATCGGACGAAGGGCCAGAACTGGTCAAGAAACTGAGTACATGCGTTATTCAATAGCACAACTGGACAAAGGTTACTTTGTTAAACATATTGACCTTCGAACCGGATTGGTGGGTAGCTACGGAAATTAAATCGTGATGTTCACTGAAAGAACTTCAGCCTAAAGCCGATCAGGAAAGTCAGCAAAAACCTATCGACCCATCTTCAAGGACCTTTTTTTAACATATCCAAAGAAGAACACGAGATGTACAAAATCAATGGTCGGATCCGCAAGAGATTACCAGGGCTCGGACCTGCAGCAGCCTGCCAGTACTAACCTAGCACCACTCACGCCAATAATAACCATTTGGAAAGGGCGAGTGCTTGTAACCGAAAGCGGACAAAGGAAGCGAGGGATGAACCTCAAATAGGACAAAATTCACCAGGAAGTAAGGCATTGTTACCACGAATAACCAAGATTTCCAAGAAGTCGCGGTCAACAACTTTTGGATAGAGTTTAGTCAGAGGGAATGAAAATCCTTGAATCTGGTAGAGGGCTGCCATGAAATGCTTCGCTTAAGTCCAAGTCATCACGACCAGAGACTTACCCAACATAGCAAGTAACAGGCCATAGATTACTGAAATAGAAGGCAATAGTGTAGAAGATCAGTCAATGAGCGTGGGAAATACAGAGAAAGCCGTGTCCGATTCGGCATTACATGCAATATGTGTGGGAAGAGGTCAAACGAATTACATTGAAAAGCACCATTGAGAGCCCCGGGCGCTCAGTACTCGTGTCAGCTAGGAACACCAGTTACGGGTTTGCAATATAGGTCTGCCCGAGGTTTCCACGGCAATAGTCTGTTAAAACGAATGGTCTGTTACAACGGTTAGGATGTTCGGGGGCCAGACAACAATTTGCTGGAATTAAGATACAATCAGCACATATCTGCAGGACATAAGCACCGGCATAACAAAGGTGCAGGGCTCATGAGCCCCAGGGAGCTTCAGGGAGCTGCTCAGTGAATTTCAGCAAATTGCCCTGAGTGATTGACCACACTCCACGTTTAAAAAATGAACCTGGACACATCGTTTTTGATCTTGTCGCAAGGTGGGACATTGATGGGCCTAATTTGACAGACCTTGCAAGGCGCATCACTACTGAAGAGATTTCTGGGCATCAGAATAGTTGTAATGCAACATGCACACTGATTCATCTGATTAGCCGGGTCTGTTGGAAAAATTTTCATGTGCAAGCACGAACTCTAATGCGCTCACGGGGTTGAAATAATTCCGTCTAGCTGTTTTTTCAGCCCAGCCTATAGGTTTCCCTCGAAGATTTTGGTTTGGTTTGCTTTCTTTCACAACTTTTCTCACCATCGGAACTAAATCTGTTTGATGCGCCAACCCAATTGCCAAGGATCACACAACTGAGCCCCGCCATTCGGTTCGTATCCAAATATCAAAATGTTCATCCAATCCGTCATATAAGCGTGCGAGCTGTCATTGGAGCATCCAAAGTAACCACTTTTGCGGAGCGGGCTCCTCCTTATACTATCTGCAAGCTCCCATGCAACAGATGCGGTTGATATGCCAATTAGTCTCGCGAAGGTCCCAAAACTCATGCACGAGGCTAACATACAGTCGACGCACGTCAAGGTCCTCCACATCTCCTTAATATAAATATCAAGTTGGGTGCCGCAGCCTCGCTTTTTTCCTCAGTATTTCACTCTCTGTTACTACTGTTCTTTGCGTCCGTAAGAGTTGCTTACTAGCATATCTTCGGTGATAACCCCCTAATACTATTGCAGAATGGTTAACGTCTTCAACGTGCAAATTTTCTTTGTGGTGTTCAGAGAATCCTTGGAGGCCGTCGTTGTGGTGTCGGTTCTCTTGGCCTTCTTGAAACAAGGTCTCGGTGGAGCCACCGAGGATCCTGTGGTTTACAAGAAGCTCAAACGACAAGTCTGGGCAGGGTCGATTCTAGGAGTTTTGTTATGTTTAGTCATTGGTGGTGCTTTCATTGGTGCTTTCTACTCCTTGGGTAAGGACATTTGGGCCAAGTCGGAGGATTTGTGGGAAGGTATTTTCTGTATTATCGCTACCGTGTTGATTTCTTTGATGGGTCTTGCCATGTTGCGTATTAACAAGATGAAGGAGAAGTGGAGAGTTAAGTTGGCTCAGGCTCTTGTGAAGCAGCCAAAGGGCAAGGATCGTTTCGGTATCGGTCACTTGACTAAGAAATACTCTATGTTCATTTTGCCATTCATCACCACCTTGAGAGAAGGTTTGGAGGCCGTTGTGTTCGTTGGTGGTGTCGGTTTAACCTCTCCAGCTTCCTCGTTCCCAATTCCTGTTATCGTTGGTTTGATCTGTGGTATCCTTGTCGGTATGGCTTTATACTACTTCGGTTCCAGCGTCTCCATCCAGATCTTCTTGATCATCTCCACTGGTATTTTGTACTTGATCGCTGCCGGTTTGTTCTCCAGAGGTATTTGGTACTTTGAGACCTACAAGTACAACAATGCCACTGGTGGTGATGCATCTGAGAATGGCTCTGGTCCAGGTACCTACGATATCGCCAAGTCTGTCTGGCACGTCAACTGTTGCAACCCAGAGATTGACAACGGTTGGGATGTGTTCAACGCATTGTTGGGATGGCAAAATTCTGCCACTTATGGTTCTGTCATCTCTTACAACGTATACTGGATTGTTATCATTTTTGTCATTTTCTTGATGTGGTTCGAGGAGCGTAACGGACACATGCCATTGCTCAAGAACGTGAGATTGGTTGAGTTGAACCCAATGTACCACATCAAGGGTAAGAAGAAGCACAACTTGACCAAGGAGCAACAAGAGGAGTTGTTTGATCAGGTGAGATACAACGTTGGAAGGGAAGAGGCTGACAACTCTACCGACTCTATCACCAACAAAAACGAGAAAATCGTTGAAGAAGCCAAGTAATTGGCACACAATGCTCAATTTGGTTACCTGAACTCGATCTGATTTCCAAACAAATCACACACACACACACACATTAAAGAATTTTGTTTGGGAATCGGTTAGTTGTTCTTGTGACCATGATATGTTTTTCTTATTAGTCGAGCCGTTCTGCACAGATAATCAGTTCTTTTATGGGGGTTAATTCTTGGGTATATATAATATTAAACACGGGGTTAAATTGCTAGTAGACTATGAACAGCGAAAGCTTCATTAGACTTGGTTTTCATCACTTATTTAGATTTTGCAGTTAGAGCTTTTTTTTCAAGTAACTATTCCGTTCTCGCATGAACGAATTTTTCGCAACAGTACTTCCGATCGATTCGGAAGTGTGATCGAGCTTGCGTTATACCAATTAGGAAGTAAGCGAGTTGAAATTGTCGACGAAGAAATGAAAACAATGAAAAAACACCAACAAACAGTGTCTTAATAATGAGTAGGAACGCTAAAGGAGTCCCATTCTAGCACCGAATACCACAAATCGGGTCTGGCAGTCACAATCCGACCATCAACACGTTACATTTCGATATTCTGCCACAGTCCGTGATGCTGTTATCACCAATACTATGTACACTCCACCACAGTGTTACAAATAGCATTCGGCGATATAAAGGAAGCCATTATTCAATTTCTATTTTTCATCACCCAAAATTTCAGCTATGTCCAAGACTGTCTTTGTTTCCGGCGCTACAGGCTTCATTGCCCAACACATTGTCGTGCTTTTGCTCCAGCAAGGCTACAAGGTTGTTGGAAGCGTGAGATCTCAAGCTAAAGGTGAAAAGTTGGCCAAGCTGTTGAACTCGCCAAACTTTTCGTTTGAGATCGTTCCAGACGTGGAGCCAGCTGGTGCCTTCGACGAGGCCTTGCAGAAGCACCCAGAGGTCACTGTTTTTTTGCACACTGCCTCTCCTTTCTACTTTACCTCCACCAACGTCGAGGAGGACTTGCTTAAGCCTGCTGTCAATGGTACCAAGAACGCATTGGCTGCTGTCAAAAAGTATGGACCTCAGATCACCAACGTGGTTGTTACATCCTCTATTGCCGCAATCGCTGACCCCTCACGCGAGACGGACTCAACTCACATCCTTACTGAAGAGTCTTGGAACCCAGTCACCTGGGAGGGGGCCAAGGCCGACGGAGTGGCTGGCTACCGTGGATCCAAGAAGTTTGCCGAGAAGGCCGCATGGAATTTTGTTGCCGAGGAGAAGCCAAGCTTCGTTATCAACTACATCAACCCATCGTTTGTGTTCGGTCCTCAGGCATTCGACTCTGAGGTAAAGGCAAACTTGAACGTTTCCAACGAGTTTATCAATAATATTTTGTCTTTGAACGCTGAATCTGCCGTTCCTGCTTTCAGAGGAGGATACGTCGACGTCAGAGACGTTGCGAAAGCTCACTTGATGGCCTTTGAAAAGCCAATTTCGAACAAGAGATTGTTGTTGAACGCAGGCAGAGTTTGCGGTCAGGACGTGTTGGACGTGTTGAACGAGGACTTCCCAGAGTTGAAGGGCAAGATTCCAGTTGGAGAGAAGGGCGCAGGTAAGGCCATCGCCGAGTCCTTGTGTAAAATTGTCAATGACGACACTAAGAAGATTCTTGGTTTCCAATTCATCGACTTGAAGACCTCTGTTGACGATACTGTCCAGCAGATCCTCGATGTCAAGAGCGGTAAGCTCTGAATATGAGATCGAGCTGATCTAGTATTGACCATTAGATATTGATAAATTCAATGTATTGACTATTCGTAATACTGATCATAATTGGAGATAATGAGACTCGTAGCCTGCTATAGAGGCATCTCTGCCTGCATGCGATTCCCTAAAATTTCAACTACTATATCTTGACCAAGAGATGCCCCGCAAAAACGACGTCTCCTCTGTCAATGAGACGTTGCTCCTGGAGATTTCTCATTATGGACCCGTCACGGCCATCGACGTGCACGAAAATACCATTTTTGTGGGCTATGGTCCCATTCTCAAAGTGTTCGAGGTTGACTTAACTTCTAATCTAATATCATTGAAAATTAGCCAAACAGCGTTCAAGAGAAATAAAATTCATTCCATCGACGTGCTTGGAAGTAAGGTTTGCTTGGCTGGTGGTCGTTCTTTTGCGGTGGTAGATTTGTCTCGAGAACTTCACATTTACGAGAAGGCAATCAATGAATGGATAGTCGCGAGCAAATTTCTTGACAACACCACTCTTTTGCTCTTGACGTCGCATAATGAAGTTCTCAAGATTGATATTCGTGACATGGTATCGTACAACTTCAACGTCGTCGAGAAAATCCATTGCAATGAGAAATCCATTCTCTACAGTGGCTCAATCACTATTACCAATACAGGGAATATTTACGTCGCAGCGGGAACTGTGATGAGTGGAGTTATTGTGTGGGATTTGGAGACCAGAGCTATTTTGCATGTGTTGACTGCCCATGAGGGCTCCATTTTTGGTGTCAAGATCAGCTATGATGGGAAACACATCATCTCCTGCTCTGATGACAGATCGGTGAAACTCTGCGATCTTAGAACTGGAAAAGTCTTGGCCTCTGGTTGGGGTCACGGCTCGAGAATCTGGTCTTTAGAATTTGTCTCTTCTTCAGAGAACTCAGTAGGCATTTTCAGCACGGGAGAAGACTGCACTGCTAGATTATGGCATTACCAAAAGGGGTCTGGCTCGCTCACACAAACGCATCTTTGGGACCATTGTCATGCGGGAAAACACATTTGGTCTGGAGATGTCGATAACGAGAACATCGGTGCTGCCGTTACCGGTGGAGCTGATGGAAAACTCCGTGTTCTCGATATATCTGCATTGGGGGAAGAACTCTCATCATACTCACCGCAAGATATCACTTCAGACATCGCTGTTGAATTTGCAAAAAAAGAAGTCATTAAGCAGTTTGCAGACTTGAGTGAGTGTGGCTTGTTAGTCATTGTCACTTCCATGGGAAAAATCTTCACACTTCACAAGGGCTCTGTATGGACTCAGATTAGCATATCCGAGCAAATAACATCCGTGATCAAAGAGTCTGGAATGTTGCATGCATTTTCGAGTCTTAACTCTGCGGCCATTTTTACCAGAACGGGCGAAATATTAGCCTTGACGTTTCAGCTGGATGGTCAATTGAAAAATTTGGAATGGATGAAGAGCGAGGAAGAACCATCGAGAAAGGTAATCAACGTTTTGGTGGATGAAGACAAAAAAAACAAGGAGTTTTATGCTCTTGTTGATTGTGCTAACCCTAGCGTACCCTTTGAATTAAAAAAGCT
Organism: Sungouiella tsuchiyae; assembly: GCA_030566995.1. Classification (NCBI taxonomy): domain Eukaryota; kingdom Fungi; phylum Ascomycota; class Pichiomycetes; order Serinales; family Metschnikowiaceae; genus Sungouiella; species Sungouiella tsuchiyae. Next base: position 71,456 of record JAJLRO010000033.1, on the reverse strand, counting down.
AGCTTTGAAGAATGACTGCTTATCTGTTACTGCATCCGTTGAACTCTTCAAGCCTGACTTCAAGGTTTTCACTCCAACATCGGTCCACTTTGATGCCACAAATCAATGGCTTCTCGTTGGCTCTAGACATGCTAATTTTGCTATTTACGATCTCGCGGCCGAACGATACCACCTTCCTCTGCTTGTACGCAAAGTCTGTCCAGGGGATACCATAACCTCTGTTTCCACTGTCAAGTCATCAAAAGATCACTTGGTGGCCTTGCTCACTGTGCGTGATGGAACGTATCTCTATATGTCCATTGGCCAAACAAACGAGCAATTCAATTTTGAGATCATTTTGCAAAACAAAGTGTCTCGTGGAATTGTCGAGGGTGGATTCGTGGAGAATGATGATCTCTACCTTTACGGCTTCCGTGCGTCTGCTTTCTATCTTTGGAACGAAACCCAGCAAATCGAGATCGATCACCATCTGTGTGGGGGTGCTCATAGACAATGGAAGTTGACCAAGCCCAAGGGCCATTTTGATTACAAGTTCATCTACTTGAACAAGTCGTGCTTGGTTGTTAAAGGCTTCTATTCCAGATTTAAGCACTCTAATCTTGGCTTGCTTATTGGCGGTACTCATGGTCGAGAAATCAGAGGTGTTGCAGTGTGTCCTGCTAAAGAGCAAGATGGAACAAGACTTATAGCAACGGCCTCTGAAGATGCAACCATCAAGTTGGGTAAGCTTGATGCAAGTGGTAACGTCAAGAATCTATGGACCTTGAACAACCACATCTCTGGATTGCAGACCATTGCATTCATGAATCTGCAATACCTTGCCAGTTCAGCTGCTAATGAAGAGCTTTTGATTTGGAAATTGCATCGTGTGTCCTCATCTGTCACTACTATTGTTGAACATGCAAGGATTACTGTCTCTGACCAAAATCCCGACTTGAGAATCATGGACTTTGCTTCCATTGAAGCTGATGGAGGATTCTGGATAGCTGCTGTGTTCTCTAACTCCAAGATAAAGATATTCTTCTACGACATGGAGAAAAAAACTTTCTCTTTGTGTATCGAAGACACATACAGCACATTCTGTATCTTGAATGTGAATTTCATAACCCACAACAACCAGACATACCTCATGACTGGAACAACCGATGGATTCGTTACCATCTGGGATGTTTCCTCCTCTCTTTCGACAGCAAATGTCAGCAAATTGGACATTTTGGTGGTTCTGCAACAACTTCATCAGAGTGGTGTCAAAGCACTTGCAGTTGTTCCTGGCGATGGTCATTGGAGATTGGTGACTGGTGGAGACGACAACAGTTTGATCTTATCCATTCTAACTCCATCCTCCACCGGAATTTCTTTGGAGACTGTTTCTTTCGTCGAGGATGCTGCTTGTGCCACCATCACGGGCATCAGCACTGTTGACAATGACAGCGTTTTTGCGACATCCGTAGACCAAATTGTCAGACTTTGGAGTATCACAAATAACGTTTTAACATGCGCCTCTGCAAGCTACACTACAGTCGCAGACACGGGATGTTGTGAAACTACTAAATTCAGTGGCCAATACCTCGGCATTGTTGGTGGCGCCGGCTTGGGAATCTGGACCATTAACTAGTAAGTTCAAAATCTTCCCTTTATTATATATTATAGAACCATGAGTTAAGCAATCTATATGTAGCAATGACTAAAGCTTCAACAATCTCAAAGAGAAGGTGGTATCATTAATGGATTGCTCCTCGGTGATGATAACAGAATCGGCAGAGGCAGAGGAGAAAGTCGACAAGGGTCTCTTGGTACACTTGACCAAAAGTTCGGAGTTGTCGTTCACAACACTTTCGAAGTTGATGGTGTCGTTAACTAAGTCGTACTCAACATTGACCTCATCAGTAGCGTTCAATCCAGCCTTTTTACGCAATCTCTGGATACGGTTGATCAACTCTCTGGCCAAACCCTCACTCTGCAATTCTGGGTAAGAGTTGACATCCAAGATGATCAAAACATCCTTCTCAGCTCTGGCTTCGTGACCAGACGAGATCTGCTCCTCTGGCAAACCACGCTGGACTTGCAAATCTTCACTGACCAAGTCAATACCATCGACAGTGAGCTTACCGGTCTCAGCGAACTCCTTGACCTCCTCAGAAGACACATTAGGCAAAGCAGCCTTGACTCTCTTGGCATCCTTCTTCAACTTCTTACCAAGAACTGGCCAGTCAGCAACAGCAGTGTACTGGACACCGTATGCAGCCTCGTCAGAGGTGATGACGATATTTCTGACGTTCAACTCGGAAGTGATGTAGCTCTTCAAAGACTCAATGTCCTTCAAGTACTCTGGATCAGCGTTCAAGATGACCATCTCCTTCAATGGAGTCTTCAAGGAGATCAACTTCTTCTCTCTGATGTTACGACCCAAGTCAATGACCTTCTGCATTCTCGAGACGGCAACTTCAATAGCAGAATTGAACCATTCCTCTCTGACAGTAGGGTAAGACAAGAAGTGGACGGAACGGATGTCCTTGGAATCCTGGTTCACAGAGTACTTCTCCAACTCCTCTTGGGTGAAGAATGTCTTCAATCTCTGGTAGATACCATCGGCCAAGAATGGAGTAAATGGAGCCATGAGTTTGGATAAAATGAACAATGCCTCTGCCAAAGTGTTGAGACCCTTCTTTGTGTCATCAAGTCCAAGGTCAGTATCACCCTTGATACGGCGACGGTTGAAACGAATGTACCAGTTGGTCAAGTTGTCAATCAAGTTCAACAACTTTGGAACAACAGTGTACAATCTGTAGCTCTGCATCTCCTCGTGAACGAACTTAACCAAAGACTGTATGGAAGCCAACAACCATCTGTCCATTACGTTGTCAGAAGACAAGGATGGATCATAAACGAAAGCAATGCCATTCTCTTTCTCGAAGAGATCAGCAGCGTCCTTCAAGAACTTGTAAGAGTTGTACCATGGCAACAAGACCGAAGAAACAACTTCCTTGACACCTTCTTCCTTGAACTTCAAGGTCTCGGCTCTCAAGACTGGAGAGTTGATCATGTACAATCTCAATGCATCGGCACCATACTTCTCCAAGATGAGACCAGGATCAGGGTAGTTCTTCAAACGCTTAGACATCTTTTTACCGTCAGCAGCCAACACAATACCGGAAACAATAACGTTCTTGTATGGGGCAGTGTTGAACAAGTGGGTACCCAAGACCGTCAAAGTGTAGAACCAACCTCTGGTCTGATCCAAACCCTCAGAGATGAAGTTAGCAGGGAATCCGCTGTGGAATGTGTCCTTATTTTCGAATGGATAGTGCTGGGAGGCGTAAGGCATAGAACCGGACTCAAACCAGCAGTCGAACACTTCCTCGATTCTCTTCAAGTTACCCTTGCCCTTCTTGGAAGGAATGATGATGTCATCAATGCTATCTCTGTGGATGTCGGTGATGTCTGGACGACCAGACAACTCTCTCAACTCCTCAATGGAGCCAATACAGACAATTTCCTCAAAGTCCTCACTGACCCACAATGGGATAGGAGTACCCCAGTATCTGTTTCTGGAGATGTTCCAGTCTCTGGCGTTGGCAATCCAGTTGGAAAATCTCTTGTCCTTGATGTTGGCAGGGACCCAGTTGGTCTTGTTGACATTGTCCAACATCTGAGGGATGATCTCTCCAATACGGACAAACCAAGCTGGCACAGTTCTGTACAACAATGGAGTGTCGGATCTCCAACAGAATGGGTACGAGTGCATGATCTGGGTAGCGTACAACAAACGACCGTTCTCAGTCAAATGCTTGATGATTAACTTGTCAGCGTCCTTGACGTAGATACCAGCAAAATCAGTCACCTCTTTGGTAAATTTACCATTGTCATCGACCGGATTTGGAGGGGTTCTTTTCTCATCGATAATGCCAGATTCGGTGGCAGCAGCAAAATCCGCCTCACCGAAAGCTGGGGCCTGGTGGACAACACCAGTACCGGAGTCGTCGGTAACGTAGTCTGCACCAATGACGGTGAAACCGTGGTCCTTGAATCGGTCGTAGAAGTAGTCGAAAATAGGGACGTACTTAAGGCCGACCAAGTCCTTACCCATCATCTTCTCCACCACCTTATACTTGGCAGCAGCAGGCTTCTTGTACAAGGTCTTCAACAAGCCCTCCAACAAGATGTAGTGTCTCTTTTTGTCCTCGTCGTAGATCTTAGTGTACTCGAGCTTAGGGTTGACAGCAAGAGCGATGTTGGAAGGTAAGGTCCATGGAGTGGTGGTCCAGGCCACCAACCAGGTGTTCTCGTCGTCCACCAATGGGAAACCAATAGTGACGGCAGGGTCGTTGACGTCCTTATAGTTCTGTTGGGCCTCGAAGTTAGACAAAGGAGTAGTGCAGCCGGTGGAGTATGGCATGACTCTCAATCCACGGTAAACGGACTCCTTCTTATAAAGCTCCTTGAAGGCCCACCACACAGACTCCATGAATTCTGGATACAAAGTCTTGTAGTCGTTGTCCATATCGATCCAACGACCCAATCTGCGAATTGTTCTTCTCCACTCATCAGCGTATCTCATGACAATGGAACGACACTCGGCATTGTACTTGTCGATACCCATGTTCATAACGTCTTCTTTCCCGGTGATACCCAACTTCTTGTCGATCTCGTGCTCAACGGGCAAGCCGTGGGTATCCCAGCCGAATCTTCTCTCCACATAGTAACCGTTCATGGTGGCATAACGTGGAATGATGTCCTTGACCGTGGAGGCCAACATGTGACCATAATGAGGAGTTCCAGTTGCAAACGGAGGACCATCAAAAAAGGCGAACCTGGGGAGGTCTTTCGTCAATTCGAGGGATCTCTGGAAGGTGTCATCCTTGTCCCATTGCTCGATGACCCTCTCTTCTTCTTTCGAGAAGCTGAAAGTTTTGTTTTCTTCAGCCATGGTAATCGAGTTGGCAGCTTGGAGGTTGAAAATTCAATTACTCATAAATTTTTTCTTGTACCCCTGGTGTACGGGTGTGAGTGACCATTACTTGGTCACCACGAAAGAATCAGTCATTTTGGTTGGCAAAAAGTTTTGAGTGATAGTAGTAGTAAGTCCTGCGATAACATCACCTATCGCCTCAATGATGCCTACTGTAGTCTGTGGCATATTTGTCTTCCTGCTGTCGTTCTTCGTAAGCGCATCTGCTGCAGTATCTCATATAGCTATCAGTCTTGTGTGCATGCCCATAATGATCGATGTACTTTCTTTCAGACACCTGCTACTACGATGTTTCAACAACAATGTTCCGCAAAGGGTGATGGTGGCACTCTCTGGAGGGGTCGATTCCATGTGCTTGACGTACTTGCTTTCTCAGTATAAGGTGCGGTACCATCCATCGTTATATATCCACGCAGTCACCATCGATCATGGGTATCGTGCGGGCTCTGGGAGGGAGGCAGCGAAGGTGGGCTACATAGTAGAAAAATGGGGCGTCGAGCACTCAATTTCACGTCTTGCGTACGGTCGCAATGTCCACGAGATCTCCAATTTCGAGGAAGTCGCGAGGGATATGAGATACAAGGTATTCCAGCAGGAATGTGACCGGTTGAAGATCAATGCCCTTTTGGTCGGTCATACCTTGGATGACAAGTTGGAGACATATTTGCAGAGGCTTCAGATGAACTCGACAATTTACGGGCTCGAAGGATTGAAGTCCTCGGCTCCGTTTCCTCGACCTCCAATAAGTCCATATGACCATCCCATGATCTATAGACCGCTTCTCTTGTTTGAAAAACTGCAATTACAAAGCACATGCAAAGAAGCCAATATCGAGTGGTTTGAGGACTACACTAACCAGGACCGTTGGCTAACAAAGCGCAACACGCATCGATACATGATCAACTACTACGTTCCTAGGCATGTGCATTCCAAACCCGAACTTGTGCCTCTTTCCAAGCCTGCATTATTGTATACAAACAAGTTGATAGAAACGCTGCTAGGCTTTTTGGTTAATAAAGTCGATGCTTTGAGCGACTACATGACTAAGTATGGGGATGTGGAGTTGCAGAAAGACCGAGCACACATCAAATTCAGTATACCTGTTGAGTTTTGGAAGAGACTTCATCCTCTGGTGATATCAAGGTGGATATACACCGTGATGTATCCCTTATCTTCAGCTAAGCATTTCCATTGGTCGTACGCGAAGATTGAGAGAGGTTTGATTCCTCGAATTGATCGGTTTCTCAACGGGCCGGTGCCCACAACCAAATTGACATACCTAAACGTTGTTTTCAGCATAGATGAAAAAAGCGGAACATTGAGTTTTACGTTATCCAAGCAGCCACCTATCAGGAGCAGCATTCCTGACTTGAGACGTTCTCTCTCTGCCACCAGCACTTTCTCATCGTGGATACTATATGACAATACGTGGTGGTTGCGAATTCGGCACATCCACGGGAAAGTGGTAAAAATTGTCCCTTACCATCTGCTCATGCGCAAGAATGTACAAAAAGCGTTTCCCGACCTCCAAGCACTTCCTCCCGGGAATTGCACCATTCCAATAATTCTTGATGAAGCCTCTGATGATATTCTAGCACTTCCAACCTATGGACTAGTGCGCGAAAACTTGGAGATTGAGTGCGTTTTCAAGAGTTGAACTAAGTCCTTGCACATATATTAATGTAGTGAATGAGCGATTTATGAGGTATTTGGTTTGTGATGGTAATACGCTAGTCTCAAATCCAAACTAGTCTTAGAAACTGGCAACTTGCAACAACTTTTGGTCCGCGTTCTATGCAGTACCACGACGTTATGTCAAGTTACGGTTCAACGTAAACTTTCTCGTCACATCAATCATGCTGGCAAATCTTCATGGTGGACGTCTACTGGCTGCTCCAACTCCCAAATATTCGGGACAGACCGGCACACCGAAAGCGCGGAGCAGCCGAATTAAAGCGGCCAATTTGCAGACCCAGGTATTCAAAGTTGCCCACCAGCGAGTAAACCTAGATGTGGATCTCGCAAGGAAGCTGATTGCTGGCGCCACAGAGATAACCATAATACCGCTGTCCAGCAATCTTCGAGTGGTTCGACTAGATGCACGAGAAATGAAAATCAAGAACGTTTACATCAACGGCTCAAAGTGTACCAACTACATTCATCGGGATCTCTTATATATCAACGACCCCAAAGTATTTGAGGACTGCGTTGCCACCAGTTCCATCAATCTCTGGGATGTGTATTCTCCTACGTTCTCCATCCATCACCATCACTTGTTGCGTCAGAAACTTAATTATCTATTTGGTGACGTGATCTCAGACCAGTACGCTCCAGACAAGTTCGAGAATACCAACACTGAGGAATTGGGTATCATTCTTCCGGATGACTTGAAGCTTGAGCTCGCTGACCTGAACTCATATCATACACCGGTCTCGCTGTTTCCAACGGCCGGGATGACTCCTCTCCAGATGCGTACGAGGAACACCAACACCGATACTTATACACCAATCCAAGTCGGAATCGAGTACGAAATTGTCAACCCCAAAGACGGTGTCAACTTCATGTGTGATCCAAGGACCAATAAGCGGAATTGGCATGTCTACACTGTTAACTCTGAGTACAATGTTTCAACGTCGTCGTGGGTTCCCTCTATTGACAATTTGTGGGAACGAAACACATGGTCCATCGAAATCAGCATACCGAGATCTATGAAACATATAAGTGATCTACTGCTAATCGCCCACAAGGATGAGGATACCATGGACATAGATTCGGAACCCAGCCAAAAGAGTCCAAATGATAATAATGAAGGTGAAGGCAGCTCTACCGAAAGTAAAGAAAAAGAGAATGAGGAAGATGAAGATGACGATGATTCAGAAAATTTCGACTTGTTCGTATGCACGGGTGACACCAATAACACAAAGGAAACACCGCATCCAACCGACTTGTCCAAAAAGCTAGTTTCGTGGTCAGTGTTTAATCCCGTGTGCGCTCACCACATTGGATGGGCCGTTGGATTTTTTCAGTCTTCTGAATTGGCGGACTTCAGTGACAACTCTGGAGCTCCACAAATTCAAGAGGAAATTGTCGAGTATGAAGAGGAGATTGAGAAAGACGAATCCACGGCCTCTGTAATGCTATATTACTTACCTGGTCAAGAAGAATTGGCCAAAAATACTTGCATTTTCGCCCACAAAGCAGTCGACTTCTTCCTGAAAGAGTTCGGGTCCTATCCATTCACATCCTACAGCATCGCCTTTGTATCTGGACCAAATTACCCATACAACAATTTTGCTGGTTTGTCCATTTTCAGTGATTCTATACTATACCCTCCTGATGTTATTGAACCAATGTTTGAGACAACCGAAGACATTCTCGAATGTATTGCTGGCCAGTGGTCGAGTATCAACATTGTTCCTCAGGTTTTCAACGACATCTGGTGCACAGTCGGTATTGCAAAGTTCATGAGTTTACAATTTCTAAGGGTATTGATGGGGCAGAACCAGTTGAGATACCTAATCAAACAAAAGATGGACAGAATCGTTAATGAGGACGTAGGACAACGTCCCATTGGCTTGCATTCGTTATCATTTCCCGTTTCAGAAGCTGACTTCTCTTTCTTACGTTTGAAGGCCCCTGTGATTTTGTTTATTCTTGATCGTCGTATGACCAAGACAGATAAATCATTTGGTCTCTCTAGAGTATTGCCAAAGATCTTCTTACAAGCAATGTCTGGAGATTTGCAAAATGGAACATTGTCCACTCAACATTTTCAGTATGTTTGTGAAAAGGTCAACAGAAATCGACTTGAATCTTTCTTTAAGCAATGGGTGTATGGGGTAGGTACGCCAATCTTCAACATCACCCAAAGATTCAACAAGAAGCGTTCAATGATTGAGGTTGTGATCAGACAGGCTCAGGCCCTGCAAACGAATGATACTCATCCTTCCCTGAGATCTTTCATTGACGAGTCCCTAACATTTTTGAATGACAGGCCCGTTTACCCCGTTCAGCCGACTTTTTTGGGTCCGATGACTATCAGAGTACATGAGGCTGACGGAACGCCATACGAGCATATTGTTGATATTAAGGACAGTGTGGTCAAATTTGACGTACAATACAACACGAAGTTCAAAAGACTCAAGAAGAGCAAAGAAGAGAACAGTGATGCCAATCCCGTCTTTGCAAAACTTGGTGAGATTCTCAAAAGTGACAAAGACTTGAAAGATTGGAATTTCGAAGAATGGCCCAAACGTGATGAAGAGTTCCTAGATCCGTTCGAGTGGATTAGAGTCGATACTGATTTTGAATGGATTGCAAGGTTTAATGTCAAACAACCTGACTACATGTTTGGATCGCAGTTGCAACAAGACAGGGATATCGAAGCACAAATAGCAGCCATCGAGTATTTTGGTAATCAGGAAAAGCCTAATGCAATTTACTGCACGGCACTTACAAGGACTTTGATGGATGAGCGCTATTTCTACGGAGTGCGAATTGCTGCTGCTAAGGCTCTTGCTGAGTTTTCTAGACCATCCAATGGGTTTGCAGGACTCGGTTACTTGATTATGGCATTCAAGAAGTTATTTTGTTTCGAAGACTGCTTAGTCCCCAGAGGCAACTCATTCGAAGACTTCGGGAGATTATTTTTGCAGAAAGCTATCCCCAAGTTCATGAGTACCATTCGAGATGACGACGGCAACACTCCAATGAAGATAAAAGCTTTGCTTTTCAATCTTTTAAAATACAATGACAACAGTAGCAATGATTTTCAAGACTGCTACTATGTTTGTGACATTGTCGAGTCATTGACTGAAGCTGTTATTCCAACCAGTACAGAACTGCGGTCTTTTGATTATCATATGGAAAGAGAAAATGCTGCTGCGGTCCTTTCAGACAATATGAATTTTGTGGAGAAGGTCATTCATGAAATCAATCGAGTTCAAAAGTTGGACTCTTGGGTTCCTTCGTACCAATCCAAAGTATCGTTCGCTTGTATCAAGCAAAAAATAAGACTTGCATGCTATGGCTATGTTGACTTTTCGTTTCAGAAGTTAATACCTCTTACATCACGCAAGCATTCGTACGATATTCGAGTCTTAGCATTCAAGGGCATCTTCCTACTTGGTGGATTGAAAAACGCAGACATCATGAAGTATTTCTTGAATGTCTGCTTGTTAGAGGACTCGAGTCCATACGTTCGGACCAGTTTAATCAAGGCTTTGCTTGAAGCAGTAAGCGAAGCTGCTGTCTATGGAACTCCAATCATGTTTGACGATCCGGAGTTTCAGTCTCTTGAGCATCTTTTCGAAACAGGGAATAATGTTGCAAACCACGCAAATTTGGTCGTCTTCGAAGAGTCACAGAATGCAGAAATGAGCACTAGGCGTGATGCAATCGCTAGAGCGACTATTAAAGGTACTATTGACATCTTGAGGCGAGATTTGTCGATTGGTGTGGGGCTTCAAAAGACACTATGGGAGCTTCTTCATTCTTCGCTTATTGGCCTTATTGACCGAAAAATGGTTTTTCTGTTGTGTGAATTGCTCTATAGAGAGGATGACTCCTTCCCTGTTGTTGTCCCTGTCCCATGTGTACCATTCGAGGAATTGAGGAAGAAGATAGTTGCAAAGAATCTTGGTAATGGAACGGTAATGATCAGGAGAGAAGGAAGATTCAAAATTCTGTTGAGCACAAAGATTCTGTTGGTACCGAACAAAGTCAAATCGAGCTCGAAGATTCAGCCATCAGCAGGTTCAAAAAACACAAGGACTCGTTCTAATGTTACTGCTGAGAAGGAGCAGCCCCAGGCTGTCCCTACCCCGGTTGCAGGTCAAGAGGTTGTTCAGGCAGAACCAACTCAAAGAGCTAAGTCCTCTGTGGTTTCTAGAGATGCATCGAACAGAATGAGCCTCAAGATATCTTTCAAGAATCACAAGCTCGCCCCACTATCTTCTCCGACCCGTTCTCCATTGCGAAGGGTGGACCAGCCACTTTCAGCTGAAACACTTGTCTCCACTGACAACACCAATGTGAGATTTCTTTTCAGGTCACCTAGAACATTGAGACGTTTTAAATCGGTGGTTGCGCCTCGGCGATATGTGAAGATTTCAACCAGGAAAGGGAGGGTGTCCCTCTCAGCAACTCCTTTCCCAGAAGGTGCCGAGCTGACCTCTGTTAAGGTCGAGGCCACTGAAGAAACTGCTAGAGTGGAAAGTAGCGAAGCGGTCGTGAAATCGGAGAATGAAGAAAATGGCACAGTCGTGGAAGCAACACATGAGAGGAGCAATGGAAGTGATCAAGTGCACGAGGGGACCACTGACTCAAATGAGGCATTGACGGTGTTACCTGCGACAACTTCAAGCGATGAAGCAAACTCCAACGACAAGCAAAATAATGCTATATCTGAAGCTGCTGCTTCAAGAGAAAAATCAGCAGAACTCCTAGAGGACATTACGTCAAGGTCAAAGAGTCCGTTCTCACCCGAGCCCACTTCAGGACAAACGAAGCGGAAAAAGACAAAAATCTACATTCACGGTCAAGGGTGGCAGACACTGTCACCAAAATCCCACTCTCCTCCAGATGAGACGACTTCCAGAACTACAGAAGTCAAAGAAGAAGAGGTGGACAAACCCAGGCCAAAGTTGAAGCTTAAGCTCACGCTCAAATAGCACGTCAAACCTTCATGTAACAATACAATATCATGCCTGATGAACTCTATGCACTTCGCACAGTAGTAACCCCAAGCATCCAATCCCCTCGGAAATAACAGGGAATAACCCGGCAATTATAGATTTCACACGGTTACGGCTTCACAAAGCTAGCTGTTGACTTAATTACCTATTCGCGCCATAATGTCCTTCAACAACCACTTGGCGTTTAACATCTCGAAAGCCACACCAACTACTTCAACTACCAATACGAACACCACATCAACGCCAGCATCAACGCCACCTATCAAAACTGCAGCAGCCAATGAGAGCACACCTGCCAGTCCCAGCCGTGGCGATCCCGGCCTTCCCCTAATCCACAATATTCTCTCGAAACTGTCGAGTGATTCGTCGCCTAAAATTGCTGGAGTGAGCACCACCACAGAGGTGAGTGGCGTCACTCCCACCACTTTCAGCCTGACGGATCTGAAGGAGAAACGTGATCTTCTCGATCTATTCGGCAAATATGACTTGGAACACAATGAAACGATGGAAGGAAACTTCGTGGATGACGTGGATCTGATCGAGGAGAAAATGAAGCAATTTGAGGTGAGTAAAAACGACCTCGAGACCACCGGCAAGCATAACAAAAAGTCTGATGATAATGACTCGTTGCTGGTTGATGTACCAGAAAAGGTGACTGAGTCTGGTTCACACACGGAAGATCCAGTTGGTGAAACTGCTGAAATTGTGGAGCCAATAATGGGTTCCAGTGCCGACGATAAGCCTTCAGAGACAATCAACTTCATGACTATCCAACCGTACATTATTCCTGACGACTCTTCTCCGGTGGCAGATGTCACTGGCGCTGCTGATGAGGAAGCTAATGACGACGATGAACCTTTTGATCAAGATGGAGACATACTCACCATTGAAACTATTGGACCGTCCGAGGAACTTCAGGAGTTGGAATCGGCTACTCCACAACCTACTTCTGTACCACCAGTCCGTCCCTCTCTGCATAGAAAGGATTCCATAGTCCGAGCCAGTGAAACAGCAAACCCTAACGAACGATATCAGCAGTCACACAAGCCTTTTGACTTCCTGATATTCCTTAACCACTTGAAGAAGAAGAGTGCAGACCCTATCGTGAGGTACACGCGATCCTTTTTGTTATCTTTCACTAAACATGCGAAAGCAATGACTTCTGAGCAGATGGCCCTTGCGATCCGTCAATTCAGAGATTTTATCAACGAAAAGTTTCACGCGTACGAGCCATTTGCATCGATGGATGCGGTTGACTTGGAAAATTCAGTTGAAGGTGTGGAGAAGTTGATCATGAACAGATTGTATGAATACTGCTTCTCCCCAGAGGCTATTAAGAAGCTCGGCCCAAGTGCTTCAGACTCTGTCTTTGACGATGTCAAGGAAGATCAAGACCTCTTGTTGAGCCTCGAGAAATTCAGCTGGGTACTGGGGGTCCACTTGGATGTTAATCTTGACGAGATAGCGCAACGCAAAAATGAAACATCAAAGGAGAGTTTAATATCCTTGGATTCTGCCACCAACCAACTTAACAAGATCAACAACTATCGTGCTCCCAGAGACAAAATAATCTGCATCCTAAATTCGTGCAAGATCTTATTCAACATGTTGAAGGTGAGTAACCAAGAGACCAATGCTGATGCATTCATGCCATTGCTAATTCTTACTATTATCAGGGCCAAGACGCCCGATTTGATAAGTAATTTGCGCTATATTGAACGTTATCGTGGAGAAGACTGGTTAAACCATGGCGAAACAAGCTACTACCTTTCCTCCGTGCAAGGTGCCATCAGTTTTATTCGCAATATCAAGAAGGAAGATTTGTCTATTAGTGATGAAGTATATGATGCTAACATGGAGGCCTGGGAAGCCGAATTGCGACAAAGACCACAAGTGGTAAATCCTATCTCAGTTCGTGGGACAGCTCGACAACAGGATGCAACCAGGCCAATGACCTCTTCAGAGGTGCTCTTTGCAAGTGCGGAAATGTTCACTAAGTCCATTTCCAACTTTATTTCTCCCTCGCCACAGGAAAGATCCCCTCCTCCACCACCACCAGCAAATGTTTCGACAGAAGAGACGAGTCCGAGTGCAGAGGAAATTGATCTGGTGTTTGGACAATTAACTGAAGTTTTCCCATCTCTCGACAAGTCAATTTTAAGAGATATCATCATTATGAACAACGCCAATATCGAGAAGTCTTTGGATATATGTCTTACATTGGTGAATGAGAATTAACAATTCCTTAGGTGGGCGTGTTCTAATTGTATTCTTAGTGCTAATAAGGATATGCAATAGTTATCATTCTTTACTTTTACTGCAATGTTAGGAATCGGCTTGTTACCTTTTAGGATTGAAACTATTCATGCTGCTAGTAGACTGTATACCATCAGAGTGCTGTTTCATTCTCCATCTTTTTCGGATACTACGGAACACCTGCTATTGTCAATAGTAGCCAGTCAAGAAGATTCGCTACGATACCCCCTTTGAAAACCGGTCCATCAGCTTCCCAATGTTTTTATTTTTGTTTGCAGTAAGGACTCTGTTTCTGAATTCCGGCTTTGGAGCCCATTACGATAAGGTTTACAGATTGCGGGAATGGCCACAGCGATCGTCATTTTGGACATCTATTTTACTATCGGATGAATTACATTCAACATCAAGTACGTATTTTTGATGTGACATTTCTGTGGGGATACATTCATGACAAATCAATCTTCTTAACAATGGTCTTCCACACCAACACTTGGGTGCTCGCAAACCCATTTTTTTTTCTTTTTACGATTATTGATATGTTCTTTTCGTTATGTTTTTTTTTCATTATTCTTAATTTTTTTTTTTTTTTTTACGAATCAAGATTATACATTTTAGCTGACTAAAATATATAACTAAAGGCGGGAAGAATTTCCAAAAACCCCCTATTGTAGAATTGAAAAATTAAAATCCGGAGTATCCAATGAAAAAATTTGAAAGTGATTGAAGTAAAATGGTTAATTGTCTGCCACCGCTACTCAATAGCTAGTGACTATCTGTACTGCAGCATATAATAAAGTATCCACCGCTTCAACTCAGGCTCGTCTAACTCAGGGAAAGGATCCAGAGGATACGCATCCCATCGAGTTCGTCGAGCGTGGTTAAGGCGTTGAACAATAAAAAGATACTTATCAAGCTGACGGTAATTGAAGGAGTCGGATGGAAGGGGACTGTAACGACCGACTATCACATTCGCACAACGAAGTACCTCTTTTTTTTTTTACGAAGTACCTCAGGCATTTTAAGATGTTTCCGGATAAACCCAGAATTAGGACACTTGAGGTAAGGATGTTCAGCCCCGGCGAAACTGACAGCTCACTATTGGTTTGTGATCATTTAGGTAGTGGTGTAACTAATTTTCAATACATTCAAGAAATTATACCGTTCCTGGGAGTTGATAAAAGCTACAAAATGGATTTATATATTCCTTTCCCACGCATTAATAATCATTCTAAAAGCCTTGCTAGCTCAATGGCTAGAGCGTGTGACTTTTAATCACAAGGTTGCGGGTTCGACCCCCGCGTAGGGCTTCTTTTTTGGTTCGATTTCTAATTAACGCGATATGTTAAAATGGAAAATTATCGAGCACTCCAGTTTTGGTGTAATTTTTACATTAAACCCATGATTCGAAAATAATGCGGGGGCTTTATTGATACGATAGTATGGAAAGCCCCTGATTGCTCCACCTGTGAGAGAGGTTGACAATCCACCATCTGACAATCCTTCATAATTAGCTGTTTATATACTCCTAATTGTTGCGTTATTTTAAAAGAATGAGTGATTTCCATGGATGTTGTATCCTGCATACATTTTCCAAAATTGGTTATGATAGCCGCAGCTATCGTAGTACAATGCAAAGCAATTCCTAATACAGCCAAAGAATCCCACCTCTATAGTAAGCTTTTCCCGTCCAGATATAGATAACGGCTGCGAAGCGAGCCGACGACCAGTATAAATGGCCGTTGATTTCGCCCATACAAATATTCTTTCTCTATCATCGTCTCGAGTTTCTTCTCTGACCACACCATCTTTATTATTACTATTCAAAATGCCTATGTTGTACAAGCCAGCTGCTGAGGGAAAGGACGTCAAGCCACCTCTGATTCCTTCTCCAGGTAAGAACTCATTCTTGGGTGACATCTTCACCTCCGAGGCGCCAGTTGAGGAGCAGATTTCTTGTGGCTTCTACAAGCAGGAGAAGGGTGAGCCATTGGTTTACACCTACACCTACGATGAGATGAAGATTATCTTGGAAGTTGAGGGTGAGTTCACCATTACTGACGAGACCGGATACAAGGTTTCTACTAAGCCAGGGGACGTCTTCTACTTCAAGAAGGGTACTACCATCACCTTCGAGACTACCGGTTACGGTTATGCTTTCTTCACCGGTTTGAGACCAAACGGAGCACTTTAAATACGAATAGATATTAGCGTTCAATTAAAGCATCACGTAGGCGAAGATTTTCTCAGCTTTCTCATTTTGTGTATTTCTTTCTGAGATGTGTTTAGGCCTCTCTGTATTGCAGTTTCATTTTTTCTTCTTTTCGATAAGCTTCCCTCTCTTCGTTCTTTCTGACAAGAACATTCTCGAACTCCTGCATCGACCACTACTTAATAGCCACTTCTTCAACTCAACAAACGACAATGCCTATTGACTACTCGAAGTGGGACAAAATCGAATTGTCCGATGACTCCGACATTGAGGTCCACCCCAATGTCGATAAACTGTCTTTCATAAGATGGAAACAGAGAGATATCCACGAAAAGCGTCATGAACGTAATATCCAGATCAAGACGATCTTAATCCAATTGACCATGTACGCCAAATTGAATGCTCGTGTTGATTACTTGTTGAAGACACTTAGTCCATCGGAGCTTCTCGATTCGTCCAAAGTGATGAGCGTACTTAATGCGGAGTTCGACAAGAACGAGAAGTTCAACTACGAGAAGTTGAAGGAAGAAAAGGGATCTGATTTGAGAAAGGGGTTGCGTGACTTGACTTTCGACAAGGAAGAGATCGCAAACACACCAACGTACAATGAGATGATGGAGGACTTATTTGTCCAGATCAAAGAGGATCACCCAGAAGTCATGAAGGACGGAGAAAAGTTGATTGAGCACCTTAAAGAGCACAGAAGGAAAATCGATGACGTGTTGCTGAAGCAAACTATCTCGCTCGACAACTTGCTATATGAGAAGTCTATGTTGATTAGCAGTGACGACTACCATACTGGCTTTGATCGCTCGTTTATGAACAAAGAAGAAAAGGAGGAGCAAGTTGAGACTTCTAAGGCTGTTAACACGCCAGAGGAGAAAAAGAAGGAGTCCGTGACCACCGTCGAGACTATTAACACTCCTCAACCTTCTAGCAAGAAGGAAAAGACGGATGAGGAACTGTACGATGAATTGCATGTTTTGCCTCAGACAGCGGAGTTTGCCAAGATCCCATATAAAGAGATTCGCAAGAGTGCTGAGTTCTTGATCAAGCACCCATCTATATGTACTGAAAACCAGAAGGATTCATTGATAATGACGGCTTTCGACCATCAGCTCCAAGGTGATGAGGCCGGAGCTAGACAAGTGATTTATCAATCGTTATTGTTGCAGTACATTTCTCAGTTGAGTGGTGCTAGCTCGTCCAACGACCTGAAAATCCGTGCCATCAAGCTTTTCTTCTCCAAGTTGGAAGACTCGAAAGCACCCGCTAGTCGGGCTTTCTTGGCGGATGTAGAAAACACAGTCCATCACATTAAGACCAGATGTGAGATTCTCAAGAAGGAAAATGACCAGAATGCCGAAGGTGAGGAGCAATTGATCCAATTGAAGTCATTGGATGAGAGCACGGAACTTGTTGTCAATCCCCCAGAAGAAGGTACGGACGAATACGTTGTTTTCCTGACCAAACTCTCACCCGAAATGCAAGCTGCCATCAGGACAGGTTCTTTGGACGAGGTAAACAAGATATTTGCTACCATGAAGATCGAGGATGCTGAAAGAGTTTTAGAAGTCTTTAACGAGTGCAATGTTATTGGCATCAATGGGGTTTTGGAGAACGAACAAGAGTTTGAGAAGTTGAAGAATGAGTACGATGAAAGTCACCTAAAAGATAATGAGATTGATACCGTGGATACTGTCGATTAGTTTACTAATTTTTAATTGCTACTTATTTTCCTAATCTTGCCAACATATCCATCAATGCGCTGGAGGGGTTCTGGCCCAGTTGCGGCTGTTTGTTGCCGTTGTAGTTATTGTTCTGGTTCGATTGTAGGGTCGAAAGCATAGAGTTAACAGCGTTTGGTTGTGATGCGCTCGGTGGGGGTGGTGGGTTCTGGCCATACCCTTGGTAAACAGGCTGAGCTTGAGAAATCTGGGGACTTGGGCCCTTGTTTTGCTGAAGCAACGAAATCACATTCTGCATGGTGCCAGGGTCAAGATTCTGGAGAGTATGGAGAAGAGCTGGGTCTGCCTTCTGCTGTGGCATGGTGTAACCGGGTTGTGAGAAATTCTGTTGTGATGGTGGTGGTGGGCCATTGTAGCCTTGGTAACCTTGTTGTGGGTACCCAGGGTTGCCAGGGTATCCTTGCTGTGGCACCGGTGGTAGTGGTGGTCCCGGTGGACCAGGAGGAGGGATCAGTTGACCATAACCTCCATTGGCCGGGTATCCCTGATTATAGCCTCTCGGAGAGCCGTAGTCTTGATTGTAATTCCCACCGTATTGCTGGCCATGGTTGCGCTGATATGGAGGCTCGTTGTACCCGTGACCGTCCTGTCTGGACCATTGGCCTCTTGGTGGTCTTGAAGGTTGTGACCATTCACGATCACCTCTCTGCCAAGTTTGGTTTCTTCCAAACCCTCTGCCCTCATGACCCCTATCACCGCGAGAGGAGTAAGACGAGCCATGATAGTTGTCACTTCTTCTATTATGACTGCGTCTGTCATCGTAGGAATTGAGTTCTCTTGGGGCTGGAGGCTGAGGTACGGAAGCTTTGGCTTTGTTGATTACTTCCAACACCGTTCCAATGTCGACATTCACATATTCGTCGAACTTGATGCCCCCATCAGGGGTTTCTTCGAATGTTTGCAAGTCAACCTTGGATTCCTTGACAACACAAGCACCAACGACTCCCAGATAGGCAGCTTCACGGACGTCGTCAGAAATTTTCTCGATAGTAGTGTTAATAACCGTGTACAAGATATTAGCTCTTCTGAGTGCCTCTTCAATTTGACTCAAGAAAATCGAGGAAGTCTCCTCGTTCCTAAGAAGCTGACAGTCATTTGTTCTGCGTCTCTTAGAATCGTGTTCTCCAGAATAGTCATCGCCGCTTCTTTCTCTTCCACGAGAACCTGAAGCACGATTCTTCAGAGATTTGGAGGCAGCTAGTCTCATGTACTTGTTGTGAAGGGGGACATTGGTTTCTCCCTCGATACTTTCGGCACAAGCTTCGGCGGTACGATACTGAATAAAACCATAGCCAGCTTTGATCGAAATTTGCAAAACTTCACCGTACTGGCTGAAAATTCGAAAGAGATCCTCCTTGGTAATGGTGTTTGCGGGAAGATTACCCACGAAAAGTCTCAGGTTTTCTGGCAAGTCGTCGAGCTGCCCCCAGCTAGAGTGTTGAGCTTCGGTTGCAAGAAATGCTTCATAGGTTGCTCGTTCGGTAGGATTCATTGGGCGAGTAATATTGGGACGACGGCAGTATTTTCCAACAGGAACCAATGGGATAGGATCCTTGATATTTTTGAAAGGCTTGTTGTAAGAGTACACTTGGTCGAAGTTCATCTCAGGATCTATGGATGGGTCAGTCTGCTGTGGCAAGGTAATATTTCTTTCTTGGAGAAGTCTCTGGATGGTGTCCATTTGTTCTTGCTGCGACATGTTGGTAAACAGGGGATCCTTCACGACATCACTTTGCATGATCGCTTCGTAGGCTTCTTTAAATTTAATTGCATTGTCTTGGGGCTGTTGAGTGGGAGGTTTGGGAGGAAGGCCGACGCTCTTTACGGGAGGCAGGCTTGTTGCGGGTGGCTCACTGGCAGCGCTAGGAGGTGGAAGCGGTGGTAGTGAGCCGCTGTCGCTGCCTCCTTCACGGGCTGTTTCTGGGTCGTACTCGTCTTGGGAGTTGGATTGTTCGTAAGAGGCACTTGGGTCTTGCTCAGACAGCTCCATGCCCGGAGTTTCGGACTTGGTGTACTCTGTGCTATCCTGCGTTTCTTGAGTTTCCTGAGTTTCCTGAGCTTCCTGAGCTTCCTGAGTGTCGGGTTGTTCTGGCAATTCAGAGTGATGTTGTGAAGGCTGGACAGAGATGGAGTCCTGTTCATGCAAAGGGTCGGAAGGTACGTAAGGCTCGTAATCGTCTTCTTCTTCCCTCTCATCCTCGCCATCCTTGATGGCGCTGGCTTCTTCGGCTTCTACCTCGGTCTTTTCGGTGTGATCGGCGTCGGGTGCCGGGGCCCCAGCCAGCTCGACTCCTACTTCTGGATGTTGGGGAGGTGTGGAGTCGGAAGACTGTGCTGTGGTCTCGGGAGTACCACCATCGTTCTTACTGTTGTGCAAAGTGATTGGCGTCACTTCCATTGTATTAGTCAGGAAGAGAATTTGGCGATGGAAGGACCTTCCTGACATTTTTTTGAGAGGGTGTCCCCCACGGCGTGTGCAGTGCCAACAAATATGGTCGAGAGCGTGCTCCACTATTGGCAGTTTGACAAAAGGCATTTTATCTGTGGGAAATTACTACTCTGCGGATGCGCTAGCTAGTCCGATTCGAATAATTTTTTCTTTACATCCGTATGGGTAGATATTCCAATCTTGGCTCCACACATTCAGTCTGGTGATGTTGCTGCAATGCCCGTTCGGAACAATTAGTGCCCCCGCGGATAACCTGGCTCCCAACTCAGCATGTAGGTTTACCCGAATATATAAATCGCCCCAATCCACCGGACTTGCTGCCACACCATCAGTAATAATTAAAAAAATGCCTTTAAACGTTGGAATTGTCGGAACCGGTATCTTTGCCACTGACAAGCACTTGCCTACCATTCAGTCTATTAGCTCTCTAGAGCCATTCGCTGCTTACAACAGAACCAAGTCTAAGGCCGTCACATTTGCTCAAAAGGCCAACATTGATGAATCGAATGTCTACGACTCCGTCGACGAGCTCTTTCAGAACCCCAAGGTGGATTTCGTCGACGCCTTGTTGCCTGTGCAGACCAATGTCGACATCATCAAGACTGCTATCAAGTACAACAAGCCAATTGCTGTGGAGAAGCCAATTGCTGCCAACTTGGACCAGGCCCGCGAGATCGTCAAGATCTCCAACGAAACTGACTTGCCAATCGGCATTTTGGAGCAGTGGGCTTTCTTCCAAGGCATCGTCGAGGTGAAGAAGGTGTTGCCTAAGATTGGTGACGTTGTGTCTTTCACTTACAGTGCCACTGGTGCATGGAACCCCACCAACAAGTACTTGAACACCTCTTGGCGTCAGAAGCCAGAGCACATTGGAGGGTTTTTGAGTGACGGTGGTGTGCATCAATTGGCATTGTTGACCGAGATCTTGGGCCCCGTTGCCAGTGTGAGTGGCCACACGAAGCAGGTAAGAGAGCAAAGTGGAACTGACGACATTGTGTTCTCTACTTTCAAGTTGAAGTCTGGTGCCATTGGAACTTTCACCTACGGCTCGGCTTTCGGTGCTACTGACAAGTCCACCAGCTTGATCATCTACGGAACAAATGGCTCCATCGTCTATGACTTCTCCCCAACGTTGAAGAAGCCAACTATCACATACCAAACCGGTGAAAACTCGCAAGAGACTTCCGGCAAGACCGTCATCGAGGTTGATGAGGTTGACTCTGTCCAGGAAGAGTTCAAGAACTTCGCTTCTGCTGTGGAGGCTAAGGATAAGAAGTTGATCAAGGTTCCTCCTTCGAAGGCTTTCCATCATTTGGCCATTGTTGCCGCTGCTCTCGAGTCATCCAAGAATGGCGGAAGCTCGGTGGAGGTTGAGGAAGCTTAATGTTGCAGTATCTGTGTATTCGATGTATAACATCAATTTATACCTTCCCAAGTATGAGCCTGTTGGTTTTCTTTCACATCTTGGACGTATTTGGAGATACTGTGCATATTTTGGTTTGCCAATTCTTCGGCTATACTTTCGTACGTTTCAGCTTGTAGTGGTTCGATCGTATCGGCCTCCTTAGTCGCCTCTTGCCAAGGTGATATTTCTGTTTCCTCCGCCGGTTCCTCTACCTTCAAAATTGGTAGCTCACTCTCCAAAAAAGGTTCCTCTGCTTTTAAGATCGGTTCATCCTGTTGCGAGATTGGTTCCTCGGCTTCAACTTTATTAGATTCATCAATCTCAATAGGCGCGTTAGCTGTCTCGGTAGACTCTTTGAGAATATCCTCCACAGGTACCGCAGATATATCTTCCTCAATGACTTCTTCGACTACTTCATCATTAAATCGAGGCTCCGCTTCAACTTCTTCGTCGTCAGCATGTAGTTTTTCAACAGTTTCAACTTGTACTCCTGTTTCTTCAGCCAACTCCGAATACAGTTGTGATTCTTGAGAGTTTTCAACAGGACCATCGTTTTCTAGAGTCTCTTCGCTTTCTGCCACGGGATTACCCTCTGTTTCTTCAACTTGCTCATTGACTTCAAGATCATTATTTGATGTGTCGAATGGCTCGTGTGATTCACCAAAATCTATTGGGACATCTTCCATCTCTTCTATTGGCTCTGCAGCCACTCTAGCCTCAAATGATGAGTCGTCAATAAATGGTTCACTTTCGGAGGAACGCTCATCTTCGACTACTTGTGAATCTTCGCCATGCTTATCCAATTTAATTGGTTGAAATTCTTGAGTTGCACTCTCGAAGTCTCGAAGTCCCTCAATTTCTTCTTGCAAATCGCTTCCTTCCACTTCAGGTGTTTCAATTGGCTCCGAAACAATCTCAGTCAGGTCAGTTTCGGTTGAAACATCAATAGGAAGAATTGAAAACTCCTCTTCTTCATTAGCTTCGACGTCAATGGGGAGTATCGAAAATTGCATCTCTTCTTCTACCTCATCCTTAATAGGAAGAATCGTAAATGAGCCCTCTTCCTCCTCGGCCAGATCAATGAGACTAGAATGATCAGTTTCGAAGCTATTCGCATAGGACACCGCTAACGTTGTCGTTGAAAAAGTTTCTCCCGCCGTAACGTGGACTCCGAGTGCGTCGGAAGGATATTTGGACACCACCCAGTTGAGAACACCGAAGAACTTTAAGAAGGACCACATAAGGATCTTGACTGGCATTTTGAGAACTCGCCTCCATAACACCCACGCGCAGCAGACAAGCAAGAACCCTATGCTGAAGTATATTCTTCTTCTATCACGTTTGTCTTGTTTCTCGATAAACTTAACAATCTGTCTCGATTTGATAAGAACCCCCTGCAAATCCACTAGTTTATCATTCAAGGTGTTTAAGTCCTTGGATTGCTGGTCCAATCCGTCGATGTTCAATTCTGTCTGCATCACGGTCATTGTCATCAACTGCTTTGTCATCTTCAATGTAGACGTGATGTTCTTGTTTTGAGTCAACACCTGTTCATCGATTGGCCTCTCGCTATCGGTGGCTTGAGCCTGTGATCTGCCGGCAAATAAGTCCTCCCTCAAACCAGAGGACACCTCTTTCTCATCTTTGACATATTCTTCGAGTCTTTGCTTGTGAGTCAATTCGCTCTCCAATGAGTACGCTACTAACTGGCTCTCCTTCAACTTCAGCTTCAAATAGCTGACCTTTTCTCTGTATAACTCTAGCTTTTCTTTCGTGTACGTCTTTTCAATCAATTTGGGATTCTCTTGCTTGATTTGAACATCAATGACTGCCAACAAGCCGGGGATCTTGCTGATGAGAACGTTTGCATTCTGAGCTAGAGACGATCTTCTTTCGTCAAGTACTTCCGACTGTTCGCTTGACGTATTGCAAAGCGAGGTGATCTCATTTATCTTCTCAAAGACTTCGAACTGTATTCGGTCAATGTCCAGAAAATATACGTAGATGGTATCTATGGCCATAGTGTCTGTGAGTAGCAGCAAGTTCACCACTGGTGACTAGAGATATGTACAGTGCAGGTTGCAGTTCAAATGCAAGCATATAACTCCAAGAAAGGAGCAATTATGGTGACTTCACAAATCAGCAGGCCTTATCAATCACTTAATTCGCCCTCCTCCTTCACGTATTGGCAATTCTCGAAATTTGTCAAATCTGGATTAACTCATGGTGATCAAAGTTTATAGCTTTTCGCAGTTCTATTCATCGCATTTAAAAACGAGAAGTGACACCAACTTTTCTCAAATTACCGACCAATAAAACCACCTGATAGTGGGTTCTCTTCAGATTTGTTAAAACCTGGTCAAATGTCGAGAGCTACCACGGAAGGCATTAATACGGCGGAGCATGCTGCCCCAAAGCCGGACTTTCTGAGTCCAGAGTTCATGGAGCGTGTCAGAAGAATCCGAGAGGAGAGAAAGGAAAAGAAAAAGCGCCAGGCCCAAGAAAACAAAAATTTCATTGACCCAAACCTACGCTTCATCAAGCGGCCGTTGTTGGATATTCCGGGCCAGACCATCGGCGAAGGTTTGGACGTCACCATCATGTCCTACAACGTATTGGCACAGGCATTAATTCGGAGAAAACTCTTTCCAACAAGCGGAAGCGCCTTGAAATGGGCCACTCGATCTCAAGTCCTTCTCTCAGAATTCAAATACTACGATACTGATATCTTGTGTCTTCAAGAAGTCGACTATATCCAATACAACAGTTATTGGAAACTGGAGCTCAAGAATCTCGGGTACAAGTCCCAGTACCACAGAGCTGATAGCAAGAACCACGGAGTTGCTATATTCTATAAAGCTGATAAATTTGAGTACAAACACTCCAGTTTTATCAATTACGACAAGGAGAAATCTGGTGATGTTCCAGCTACAGCTCTTACGAGAAATGTCGGAATGATGCTTTACTTGGAATTCGCCGAAAGTGTTCGTGAGAAGCACCCAAATCTTAAGGCAGGAGTCATTGTCGGAACGACTCACTTGTTCTGGCACCCCTATGGAACGGCAGAACGTACTCGCCAGACATGTGTGCTTTTACAAAAAACAAAGGAGTTCACCAGGGTGTTGAATGCGTTGTATGGGAAAGATAAGAAGTTTTACCGATTCTTTACTGGTGACTTCAACTCACAGCCATATGATTCGCCTTACCTTTCAATCACTGCAAAGCCTACAGCGTACACGGATAGAGCCAAGAATGTCATTGGACGTTCTTTGACTCACCATTGGGATGCTAGCAAGGAAATAAGGGAAGATGGGGATAGTGACGACGAGGATGATGCAAAACATGATGATCATAAGGATGAGAAGGATGAGAAGGATGAGAAGGATGAGAAGGATGAGAAGGATGAGAAGGATGAGAAGGATGAGAAGGATGAGAAGGATGAGAAGGGTGAGAAAAGGGACGAAAGCAACAAGGACGGAAAGGAAGGTAAGCATAGAGAGAAAAGCGAAAATAAGGAGAGTGACGAAGAAGATTCGCCAGTGCCTAAGACATTCAACTGCACTCCAGAGATTCTCAACAAGATCCATGCCATGGAAAATTTACACAACAACCTTGACATGAGAGCAATCTCCCTCTATTCCGTGGGATACCGTCTTGTCCACAAAGAGAACGCTGGATTGGATAACGACCGTAATGAGCCATATTTCTCTAACTGGGCAGATTCGTGGAGAGGTTTGCTTGACTACATTTTCGTTATTGCTGATTGGGACAAGGAACAGTCATTCACAGAGCATATTGATTCTTTAGAGCAATTGGAGAAAGAGAATGACGTCAAGTTGTTGAGTCTCCTACGCTTACCTACTCCCGAAGAGATGGGGTCAGAACCCTCTGGACAGCCCAGGACTGGCCAGTATCCTTCTGATCATCTCTGTATCATAGCCAAAATCGAACTCTGTTAACATACCATTTCACTCTACATAAACCAAAATCACCAGGCATCAATCTTTCAACATAGTCAGGACCAAGTCTTCCAAAGGACCGTAATCCTTCTTGCTGATCAAATCGAATTCCTTACTGAAGAGCACATAATGCTTCAAACTTGTGTTGAGGTGACTTTGCAAGCCCAACTCGGAAATCTCATGGAAATGGTGGCAGTAAATGTGGGCATAGACTCGTAAAAGCCTCTTGAAAATAGTTTTGATCAAGTTGGGGAACTGCAGTGGGAAGGGGGCACCAATCTTCGAAGGAAAAATGTTGTCGTTGTCAAAGAAATTCTGGATCCAGTTCATCAAGTTCTCCACATATTGGCACGCAGGCAAAGAAACAGGTTTTCTGGGAGATATAGAGCCGTTGGAAGAAGGATTGGTTTCTTGCCACAAGTACTCGTACTCCTCAGTAGCGATCATGCGTGGACAGGTCTGAGGCGAACAAAACTCAGTTATGGTACCATAGAGCATGTTGATCTGATTGTAGAAATCCACAACGTGCACCGCCAACCATTCGTTGATGTCTTCATCCTTCGGAAGCTTCACTGCCTTGATCAAAGCATTGTCAGACCCTAGAGTCTGTTCAGCGTAGTTCCTGATGTCTTTGTGAGAAGTAACCAGCTGAACTCTCTGGACATCGGTCAAATTCATGGTCTGGTACGGATTCGCCTGGTCGTTCTCATTTAAGAGCTGGGTTTGTTGCGACAAGAGCTGACTCTGAGGTAATGGAGGGAGGGTTGAGGTGGAGGCAGGCTGTGGACTCGAGATGGGCGAGCCCAGCTTCAACTTGAAGCCTCGAGTGGATCTCAACGAGTGAGTATTGAAATTCAGAAAGAACGACATGGGCCAGATCAAGTCAGTTTGCGGTCAGGAATGTAGATGAGTGATTAGAGATAGACTGCGTGAGCATGTTTACAATCCTTCCCGATTCAGTCCGCACACCCAGCTTATACAGAGTCGGTTGGTGGGTGCGAAGCAGGCACTCTCACACAGAAACTGGAATTCTTTAGAGATTTCAGAGTGAAGTCACATTTCGTGGCCATCGACTGCTTGCACATTTTGTAGCGGTATTTGTTTGTGTCGCACTCCATCATGATATTGAGAGTGTTGTATTCGTAGAGAATGAACGACTGGAGCTTGTCAAGCACATGACGGAGAATGACATTCTGATCAGGCGTAGAGCTTCCGTCTAGCGGCGTTGCCAACTCAGTGGTGGAGCCCACCAAGCTACGGTAGTTAACCTTCACGAGCCGCTTGCCGTAAACGGAGAAAACAAACGGGAACTTGTACTCCAAATTCATCATGAGCGATGTGAAGGAATACTGGAAGTAATCAGAGAGAGTATCGCAATGGATGCGGGCATTAGGGGTCCAGCATTGGAAGGTAGCTTGGAGGTGGCTCAATTGGTCCACATTTAGATGGGCAAAGTCGTCACTTATGCGGTTAAATAGGCTGCATTTAAGCAGGAGGCTGATAGTAGGGGCAGTCAGAGAGGTGGTGGGCAGGTGACATTCGGCCTGAGTGGCGGTTTCGAAGGTTTCTGACACCTCGAACATTAGTGACTCCCAAAGTGGCGACGCCGCAAAGGCTTTCTGCATCATCACGGCATATTCGTGTTCTGGCGGGATTTTGGCGCCGTTTAGTTCTACGTTGACCAGAATCTATGGTTAGTCTAGTCATCAGAAATCCAATTATGCTACTTACCGTCATAACGGACTTGGGCACACAGAACGCTGCCACGGCTTCATGGAGCTTGCACACGGCTCTGTAGCTTATGCCAAAGGTGTTTTCCTCGTGGGAGAGGAGAAGACGATCCATGAGAAAAGTAGTAGCTTGAGGTTCAAGAGGTGCGCACCATAATTTTATCGCCAAATACTCAATGAATGTGGTGTTCCAGAATACCAGCATCGGGCCACTACTCACCCTCCGTAATGCTGCAACAAGTATACCTTCAGCCCAATACCTAAGATCGCTACCTGGGCCGTCGATGTACTTGGCTGCGTACCGAAGAATGTTTCGGCTCCGACGCTTGGTTGGCCGATCAGACGCAACGGTCTCCAACTACCAGAATGTTCTCCGACGGCGGATTACCAAAATAGACTTCAATGTTCGCCGCAGCAAAGTGCTTGGCATAGACCTGCCTATCTCGCAAGACGAGATGGCCCATCGGTTGGCAAACACCATCGCGTTCATCTTCAATTCGACTTGCAACAAGGCAGACACCATTCCGGAGGTTCAGTTCTTTCAGGATTTGAAAAGAGCCTCCGAAACGAATATGGAGACGTCGGTCGTGGCCACTATCTTGCAAACGGAGCACCAGAAACCACATGCTATCAAGTATGACTTCTCCTACAAGTGGGTCGATGAGACCAGACAATTTTATCAGCAATTGGAGCAGAACAACGGGTCCAAGAAAGAAATCAACAGGCTCTACAACACTGGCAAGGCCAGCTACATGGGATTTCTCCAGTACGAGATGTCGGTGATGGGACTTAACCAAACTCATAACTTGCTACTATAGTGTGGGGAGGCACGACTGCCTGTATGGTTGGTGAGCAACAACTCCAACCTAGTTTGATCTCACTACACATCATGGCGTGGCTCCCATTTGGTAAGAGCTCCAATAGTGACACTTCTGGCGATAACGCCTCCAAGCTGGTCCAGATAGAGCAACGATCCCACACGCCGCTCAATGTTGCCCCAGATGAGTCAGATATCGCGCACACGTTGAACCAACTTGCCTCCGACGATACCCGACCCAAGGTCAAAGTGTTGCCCGGAGAGTCGCGCAAACAGACCAACGAACTGGTGACTGCGTTTGTTGAGCAGAGACCTAAGAATATGTTCATCATTGATGGAGAAAAACACGCCAGCGAAAGTATCATCTGTACCAACGACGAGAGAGGCAACAAAACGTGCTTGAAGTTGATGTACAATCTGGTGGAGCTATTCAAGCACATGCAACACCTTGAGTACTTCTGTCTGTTGCCTAATGATATCGACGCAACCTACTTCGAATGCAGAAAAATCACATAACAATATACGGCACTTTAACTAAAAGGACGGCCACCCATCTTCACGCTTAAAGAAGTGCACCGATAGCGGCTCCAATCATCATCGCTGCTGCGCCTCGGATGCTAGCTGCCTGTGCCTCCGAGCTGCAGCTCACATAGGATAACTTTTTGCCTTTCAAGATGGATCTATCGACATGTTCAATGGAATCATCATCATGGTCACTGGAATCATCATTATGGTCACTGGGATCATCATCATGGTCACTGGAAACATCATCATGGTCAATAGAGTCATCGGACACTTCAGTTGCGGTGGAATCAGCGGATTCTGTGGTGGGATCAACGACAGTAGAGTAAATCTCAATCCACTCAGTGGAAGTAGACTCAATGGCAGCGTATTCAGTTGACTCGAAAGGACCAGCCTGTTCGGAGGATTCGTATACGGTGGACTCGTATACGGTGCACTCGTATTCGAAGTCTTCATTCACCTCGATGGCCGAGTCTTCATCCTTCTCCATGACCGGGTCTTGATCCTCCTCGATCAGCAGATCTTCATCCTCCTCGATAAGTGGATCTTCAGCCGCCTCGATAAGTGGATCTTCATTCTCCTCAATGGGTATCAAGTCCAAGTCGTCAAACGTGTCCATCTGCTCGTCGTCTACCAATTGAATGGTTGCACAAGCAAACTTGGTCAAGTTGGCATAGTGGAACACAACAGACTTGCCTACAATGTTGGCCACTGAGTCGTCATCCAACGAGAGGTATGGATCAACGTAAGTGGTTTCAAAACACGTGGAGTTAATGAAGCCATGCTTACCTGATAAATCACCCACCTGACACCAGGAAGGGTCCTCGTCGCTGTCGCAGTACGGATCTGCTCCATATGGGTTGAAGTGCAAACCAGCAGATTCACAATTTTCGTTAGAGATAGCATTGTCATGGATATGGTATACGAATGGACTTCCTTCTTTGGGTAAGCCCGTCATGTCGAGATGGACGTGGACTTCCTCTCCGTTGGGACTGTAGAAGTAGACGTAACCCTTTGCCAGGTCGAAGGTTCCAGCACTGGGAAAGTCAGCAACAGCAACGGTATCAATGGGGTTATTTTTAACAACAGGAGCACTGCCAGCCAAGACTGGAGCAGCACCAAGAAGAATAATCGTTACGAATTTAGAAACGGACATTGGGAGTAATTTGGGGCTGAAATGTGAGGAAGAGCACAAGTACAAATGGCTGCGAAACTTGGTGCGGCGCTACGACTATTTATAGTAGCGAGCACAAACTAGTACAAAAGAATGCAAGGTCCATTAAGTTCGTTATGCTATATGCGGTAATAAATAATGAGGTACTCTGGTGTCTACACCATAAATGACTCACCACAGCCACAGGTACCTTTGGAGTTGGGGTTCTTGAAGATGAAACGGGACGAGAGCTTGTCATCGATCCAGTCCATCTCAGACCCTACGATAGAGAAAAGCGCCTTGGAGTCGATGAACACCTTGACGCCATCCTGCTCTACCAACTCGTCGAACTTACCTGGCTCGGTCACGTATTCTAGGTGGTACGTCAATCCAGAACAGCCTCTGTTTCTGACACCGATCCGTATGAGCTGTGGCTCGGGTTGGTCGAGCAATGCACGGAGATGTTCAACGGCGTTGGGGCTCAATGTGATCAATGCCATTCTTGGACGTAACTTTCTTCTAGGTTTCTTCTTCTCCACGGATTCCTTAGAGATCTTAGGGAGCTCGGCGGCGGTCTCAGCGGGCACCTCCGGCAGTTCTGTCTTCTGTTGTGTCTGGGTTGCTGCCTGCTTCTCCTCCTTGGCATCTTCACCCACAAATCTGGCCTTTCTAGATCTCCTCACCACTGGCTTGGGCGGGAGTTCAATGTTGAGCTGGCCATTCATGGGCTCACTCTTCTTGGCCTCCATTGGGATGCTCAACGAGTGCTTGGCCCACTTAGACGACATAGGCGTCGCCGACCTTGTGTCGGAGGCAGTATTCATTTCTGTGTTGAGCTTGTAGTTCAAATTGCCGAAGTTGGCGGCTGGCGATCTCTTCGTGGCCGCAGGAACTGTTTGCATAAATCTCTTGTTGCCATCATGCGAGTTGTACCTGACAAAGTTGCTTGATGCCCTGAGTAGGCGTGGATATCTTAACATGGTAGCGAAGTTGTGGAAAGGAAAGATAGTATTAGTAAGATGATTGAGATCCTAGTCATAGAGCAAAAGATTTATCATGCAGGACGAACGTGAAGGCTAAGCAGCTATTTGCTTTTCGTGATTGGTCACTGGCGGGGGTCCAGTGCGAACACCGAATTCGGTGCCGAGCTGTGGGGGGACATCTCGGACTTCTATCCGATGTTTTAGAATCTGGGGAAACTATGTAATGGCCCCGAGTTATTAGGCTGCACTTTTAAGATTTCTTTTATTTAATTTCTGCTCAAAGGGTGTTTTTTGTGAAGTACATTCTGAATTTAGTAGATTGGAAGGTCAATTTGACAGCAACATTAAGATGACGAGTTAAACATTAGCACTAATATTATGACTGATTTACCTCTCAACACTTCTATCCTGTTTTGTATTAAAAAAGTCGTCTCAATGAAGCTTGTGACAATGTGGCGACTCCCGTAGGTTGCTGCTTACAGCCCTCTATCTCTCTGATTCGTCACTTGTGTCTACCCTACACTTTCAATAAGCTCTCTAAAATGGCAGACATTAAATATTACTAATCAATTACAACGGAGCTGTCTCTCTTTTCAACCAGGACAACTCAATGGAGTTCTTTTCGAAAGACTCGTGCAACTCTTTCCAAACGGTTGCATGGTAGCCGTTGATCCATTCCTTCTCTTCAACAGTCAAGAGCTTCACATCGATCAAACGGCGACAAAATGGAACACGGGTAACAGTCTCAAACTCAAAAAATCTTTTTCCATTGTACACACGGCCAGTGTCCTTGACAATCATGACGTTCTCAATACGAA
Source organism: Sungouiella tsuchiyae (assembly GCA_030566995.1). Classification (NCBI taxonomy): domain Eukaryota; kingdom Fungi; phylum Ascomycota; class Pichiomycetes; order Serinales; family Metschnikowiaceae; genus Sungouiella; species Sungouiella tsuchiyae. Next base: position 39,743 of record JAJLRO010000033.1, on the reverse strand, counting down.
TACCGTACTCTCCATCCTCATAGTAACCTGGCTCGTTCGATATCAAATGTCCAGGTTTCAAAGCGTTCTTGGCAGCAGTAGGACGTGGACCAATGCCAATAGGCCCCTCATGAACATTGAGATAAGAACCAATTCCGTGGGAAGTTCCGTGTCCGTAATCCAATCCGTGCTCCCACAAGAATTGTCTGGCAACTGAGTCAATTAAATTACCAGGGGTATTTTCTGGAAACTTCAATTTGCTAAGAGCAACGTTCCCCTTCAACACCAATGTGTAGTTTCTGACCTCCTCAGGCTTCGGGACGCCAAAGTGCACGGTTCTGGTCGTATCAGTGGTGCCATCCAAAAACTGCGAACCAGAGTCATTAAGGTACAACCTGTGTGGATCGATAGTGGAACAGGCACCTTTCGAAGGCTTGTAGTGGATGACAGCGCCGTTGGCACCAGTCGCACTGATGGTATCAAAGGATAACCCCACGAAGTTATTCTCCTGTCTCCTAAATTCAGTGAGCTTGTAGTCAGCTTCGACTTCGTTGATGAGCTCGGCGTTTACAGTCACTTGGTTCTCCAACCATGAAAGAAATTTGATCAAGGCCCTGCCATCCTTCAAGTGGGCGCTACGAGCACCTGCAAGTTCCGTTTCGTTCTTCACAGCCTTCAAGTCTTCGATTGGAGAAGGAGCAACCGACTCAAATCCGCATTTCAATTGTCGAACAATTTCCCACGAAGAACCATTAGCATTGACCAAAATCTTCTTATTGGCTAAGCTAAATTCCATGGACGTAGACACTAGATCGTTCCAGAACGCCTCATAAGGCTTGACCGTGATGTTGTTGGAGGATAGATGCTTCGCCACATCAACGTCAAACTTCTTGTTATCAGTGTACAACGTGACCAGCTTATCCTTTGTGACGATCGCGTAACTGTAAAAGACAGGATTGTAGTCGATATCGGACCCTCTCAAATTCAATAACCATGCAACCTCATCTAAAGCACTAACAATTAAACCATCGGCATTTTTAGACTTGATAACGTTTGCGAGTTTTTCCACTTTGGACGTGACCGTTTCACCAGAATACTTGATGTCCAAAGTCTTAATGATACTGTCACTGGAAGGAGGAACCACTTCGAACTTGCTCCACATTTTGTCGATCAAGTTCTCTTTCACGGGAACAAAGTTAACCTTAGCATTTGGCGATTTCTTCAACTCGTCGTTGATTACATTGGTAATCTTCTCGAACGTCAGAAAGCTCACCAATTTGGGATCTACGCCGATATTGACCTTCTTGCCCGAGTCCAACGACTGCTGCACAGCGTTTTTCACCGTCCACTCCTGCCACGATTGCACATCCTTGGCACCCTGCTTCAACAACGTCCAATTGAAATCCAACTCGTTGGCAGCCTGGTTGAAGTATCTGCCGTCTGTGGACAACACAGCCAAACCTTCAGGCACCTCGTTCATACAAGTGACATCTCGAGTGATAACAGCGACACCGGCGCTTCCTGAAAAACCGGAGATGAAGCTCCGTCTCTGGTCAAGAGGCGCAACATATTCGCTCTGGTGTTGGTCCTCACTGGGTACAATATAAGCACCCAAATCAGCCTCCGCCATCAACCGTCTCAAGGCCTCCAATCGTTGCGAGGTGTTGACCTCCTTTATTTCTGGCAAACAAAGCGAAGCTGCATCGATAGTGAACATCGAGCCCTTGCGGGAATCATTGGGCGAAATGTTGCCAGAGGAACTTCTCCTTAGAGTGATTCTTCTGGCGATAGCAGATGACCGCCTGTTGGTACGAGACAATAAGCCAGGCGAGCAGGTGCAGTTGGCACAATCAGCTCTGCTTACTCTTCTGTTTGCTACTCTCATTGGTATGAATAGTAGTATGTGAACAGTAGAGAAAAATCGGATGATGGTAGTGTACCCGGGTTCCTATTCCGTGTTGCTTATGTAAGCAGGAGCCATGACCACCATGAATTTCTTCCATCACCTGAGCCAAGAATGTCTGCAAAGGTGGTGGCCGGGGACATTAGCAGCCACACTTAGGGTGGGAGTCATGACTGTGTTTTCGGAGGTGTGTGGTGTGCCGTTGTCCCTACCTTTACGTTCTTTTACTAATAGTGTCAGGCGCATTGCGCATCTGATAATTAATCCTTCCGTGCGAGCAAAATTTCAACTGACGACGATCTTCAATCGACATTGACGCCAAACTCCTTAGGCAGTGAGTGGTGACGTTCGAGCTGCCGAAAGTATCCGCCTGGTGTTTAGTCAGATCTCCTAAGTGCTGAAGGTGGCTGGCTGCCTCCCTGCAGATTGCTAATCTAGATGATCAGAAGTATTGCGCAGCTGGCGAGGAAGAAAGTTGGCCACCACCGGAAAGTATGACGAAGATGCACACCGAAAAAATGGCTTTTCGAGTAGTTGAATTTCGCAGGACGGCCAGCGATACATAATAATGGCATTTGTAGGACGCTAATTGGCAAAACTCCATTTGACCTCATATAAGTGGATCCAGCATAGAACACGAATGAAAAGCAAAGTACACACCACGTCCTACTTAGTCATCTCGAGAGTCCAATAGGACTACCGACATTCATATCTCAAAGTTTGTGTTCATTTCTGTCTCTATGCGTCACTTTCTCCTATTTTCTGTTTCTATGCTATTTTCTGTCTCTATATATTTTCTATCTCAGTGCTGTTTTCTGTCTCTGCTATTTCCTGTCCTTTAGGCCCTTTGGGCCTCTTCTCACAGTGTGCACTTACCCCACCGCACTTTGTAACTATAGCCAGATTTGTCACCTACCATGCTGGGCTTCCTGGAGAACTTCCAGGACGTTGCAAAGGTATGTTATCCACTAAAACCATTCAAACAATCACACTAACCATCACAGATTGTGGAAGCACTCTACTCGTCCAGTGACCCCAATGAAGTCTTCACATACCAAAAGGAACTTCAAGCCATCCAGAAATCTCCGAAAGGTGATGCGGTTGCCTCATACTTGCTAGAGCAGCCTTCGAGAAATTGCAAGTACATCGGTGCTCTAACGTATGCGGTGGTTATTCAAAACTCCGAGCTCAATGATGACACTCTTCGAGCTTTGACGGGCAGTCTTCAGGCCCACATTGGCCAATTGTTGTCCGACACCACTCAGATCTCCGCCCAACTATTCATTTTGAAGAAACTCATGTCGGACTTATCGCTGTTGTACATAAGAAGTCCATCATTTGCCAACCCTATATGGGTATTCCTCCGATCTATAGGCGAGGAAGGATCCGACGTTCTGGCTTTCAGCGCCTGTGTGTCTCACTTGTCCGCAATGCAATTGGGGGTTCTCCTAATGTTTTTTTCTATTTTGGTGGAAGACGTCTTGAAGCTCAACGACCATGCTTCTGCCCTAAACGCCGCAGTCAAGAGAGACGTATTTCCTCTCCTAGCGGTGACAATTGAGTTCTTGACATACTTGCAAGAAAACAACCAGTTGCAGGATGACATTGACGTACAAGCTCTAGAGACATTGAACTCGTGGATGTCTTATATTCCTAATATCAACGGCGACTCGAGGTACGACTCCGAGGACATCGCTCTCATCGTTAGGTTCCTTCTACAACACTTTCAGCAATCAATCGACTTTGACAATGACAAAAAAATGAATTCTTTCAAGCTGGGCCTCCAGATTTTCAATGAAATCCTTGAGGTCAATTCTCCGTTGCTCAGTATGGAGCAGAAGCTGTTGGTATACTCTATTTTGTTTACTCCCGGAGAATGGGGAGACCAGTTCACGAATCAAGCCATTTTCAGCGAAAGACGGGAGGAGTTCCACGACGAAGTGACCGCATTTGTCGACTTGGTGCTTACAGTTTTGCAACTCAACTCCATAAGACTCTCCAAATCCATCTTAGAGGCTTCCACGCAAAACATATTATCCATTGCTTTGAAGTTGACCTCTATTGATGGTATTCCAAATGCTGAAGAGTTTGTGAGCGAGCGCATGTTGGAGTTCTGGGAGGAACTCGCTAATGTCTATCAGGATTCCACTGATATTTTTGATATTCTTTTTGATGAGGCTGAAGATCCAGATTTCAAAGTGAATTTTGAAGTGGAGAAAAGAACAATCTTCAATGAAGTTGCCAAGGTCTACTGGAGGAAGATTCACATCCCGGACCTCTCTGTTTACAAGGATATTCGCAGTGAGTTCAATGGCTACCGTGTCTCGGTTGCAGAATTTTTCTTTGGCGTATATGCTCTTCTCAAGGCAGATTTTTATCAAATGATCGGCGAGTCACTCATTGAGTGTATTCAAAATTACCCACAACGTCCTGCGTTAATCGCCGATATCGAGGCTACGTTGTACCTCCTTTACAAGATCAACGACGACACTGTGTACTTCCAGTCCCAAGAGCGATTGATTACCCCCTTTTCGCTGAAGATTTTTGCAAGCAAGCTCTTGGAAATCTTCAAAGGCACCTCATTCTTCGACGACAGAGGTCAGCTATTCAACTCGACACTCATTCAGTATCTCGCATCCAACGAATTCTTCTTCAAGACGCCCGAAGGAAGCGTTTACCTTGGCCAAGTATTCGATATGTTGTTTCCCATAATCATGGCAAACTCCTCGAAGTTGTCATTGCTTGCGTCCAAGACAGCAACAAAAATCTGCGAGGAATGCAGCCTGAGTCTCACAGGGTTTCTCCCCAATTTGGAAGTTATTGTCATTGAAATGCTTAGAAATCCTTCTTTCGACAGCTTAATCAGACTGCGCATGTTCAACGCGTACAGTGTCATCGCCAAAAGTATTAGGAACGTGAACGAGCATGCTCAAATCATTAAAGGCATGATTTTGACAATTAGCGAGGCTTCCCAAGCCATGATGGCTGCCACAGGGTCCACATTGTCCGAAAACGAAGAAGAGTACCTTGTATCCTTGGTGTCCTGCTTGGTCAATATAGGAAAAGGAAGCTCACTTACAGACGAAGAAATAGAGCAATTGCTGGCGGAAGAAGAAGTGCGCTATCGACAATATTGGCAGGAGGACCCGCTAGGGATCAAGTTCGCAGTGTTGGACATTGTTCGAAAGTTTTCTCTTGAGAACCAAGCACTTTCACAAAATACGGTGGCCATAGAAAAGTGCCTATTGGTGTTTAAGACCGGATTAGGTGAAGCACTCGGCGGTCCTTTCGAGTTTGACCTTCAGACCATTGCTCAGTATCTTGCCTCCGTGATGGAGAACCTCACCAACCCAAATGCTGTCCCGTATGTTTTTTCGCTCTTTGAGAGCATGATTGTTACGAGTTTCAGCAAAATGAGTGACGAGTTGGTCGGGGGATTAATCGACAGATTATTCATTCTAAAACTAGACTTTTTGAAAACCGATCCTGACATGATCAAGAGTGCCATCGACACTTTCTCCAAGATTATCGAGTTTAAGCCGTCATTGATCGTTCAATTGCCAATCTTTGCAAGCACCATCATCCCGTTTGCCCTCGAGGGCTTCGATGCTAATGAATCCTTCATCATCAAGTCTATCCTGAAGTTCTGGATCAACACCATCAATATGAAAAGAGGCACGCGCGAAGATCATGAAACCTTAATACGATTATTTATCGACCATCAACTTGGGAAGATGGTCACTGTCAAGTTAATGCCATCTTTCCTCAGGTGCACCAGATCTCATCTTGAGTACTACTATAATGTGTTCCGCAGTTTCGTTGGTAAATTTCCGATTCCCTTCAAGAATTGGTTGACAGAGTCACTTGAGGAACTCAAGGGGAGTATCCTCGCTAAAGTTGATCCAAAAGAGATCAACATGTTCATCCATAAGCTCATGGTGACAAGAGGTCGTAGGACCGCAAATGATGTATTAAAACTGTTCTGGCTAACAGCAAATGGATTGGTGGAATACAACAGCCAAAGCTACTAGGGTACGATGCTTGCAATCCATCAAACTTACGTAACATTTATTGACCAAATCATTATCGATGACTCAAACCATTTATAGAACCGATTCGAGCTTCTTAGCCAAATGAACACTCTCTGCATTGAAATCAACCTCATTAATAGACATCACATTGTATCTGACTCTCATGTTTCCATTGAAACTCTCCTGTCTTGCCCTCAATCTGAAATTGAATTCTTTCATCTGTAGGGAGTCCACAAGCGTCTTGAAGTCGTTGACATCGTTGTCTTCCAACTGCTTCAATTTCATCAACTCGCCAGCGGTCATATTGAACAACTTTTTGGCCTCGTCATCGAACAAGGTGGCCCAAATCTGACCAGTATGGTCCATCATAGAACAGTTCAAAATATATCTGTAGTATGGCTCTTCGTAGGTCAAATTGCATCTCTCACATCTCCAAGAGTTGTCGCTTTCTTGAACAACCTTACGGTTGCAAGGAGTAGGGCCCCTCGCCGAGACATTGACCTCGTTATTACACGCCGGGTAGCAGAAGTTGTCCGTTTTGAAGTAGTTGATGGTGGCCTTCAAAGAGAAATAGTCAGGCTTCTCGCTGGTTCCTAACTCCAATTGCTCACTCTCAGCAATGGTTTTTCTGTTTTTCAAGGCATCACCAGAGCCAGATGACTCTGTCTTCATACTCTGGAAGTTCTCGTTCACACCCTTATTGTCGTACCAACCCTTCAACTGGTACGCCTCAGGAATATCAGGATTGCTCATCATGCTTCCGGAATGAGTCAAACTTAACGATCTGCCTCCAAAGTCTTGCACCTTCACACCTTTAATGGCAACGACCGAGCCGGCTGGAATACCGAAGTCGACTGCAGTGGCATTCCACAAGCCAACTTCAATTGCAAAGTTGGAGTCGTCAACAATGGTGATATTTCTTCTGTTGAATGGCTTTCCAGTCGACTTTGCAGTGATCTGGAAGACATCGTTAACCGTCTTCACAACACCGATGACGTCGATGATGGAGTCTTTATCGGCGTTCTGGATGTGGTCCAACTTGGTGAAGTTGAAGTGCACCTTAGGAACGTCCGAGGTGTCGAAACATTCGGTGATTTCGGTGTCTCTGTCCAAAGACAATTCGTATGGGTGGCTCAAGTGAGAAAACTTAGGCTTGGCCTGCTGAATGCGGGCCTTGGAGACATAGTAAACTTTGCCCTCCTCCAACAAGTTGTAGTACTTGTCAGCCATTTCATTGAACGCGGTAGCACGGATCTCGTCGGACTCATCCAAAAAGTTCACGTTGAACAACTTCCCTTCCCCCTTGGCGTTGGACCACGTTCTCACATCTCCCTTGTACGATACACGGCCCTTGATGGTCCAGTTGTTCTGGTAAGGGGACAATGATTCAATTGGGTTGACCGGTCTGTCTGAGGATGGACGGTGATCTTTGACCTGAGGAGCTGAAGCTGGAGCTGGAGCCTGAGCTTGTGGCTGTGGGGTCAGTTGTTGTGGCGTTCCACCTACGCCAGTGGCGATGTCCTCGCTGGGATTCTGATCGAAGTACTGGTCAAGACTGGTGACCTCGGACGCGATTCTGCTTGCCTTGGGCACGTCCACCACGATATCGGAAATGAGCAAGATCCTCTTCATGGTTTTGGCGATGGTGTATTGGTTGATGGTGACGACGGAGTATCTGGTGAAGCCGTTAGCCTCCAACGAGGAATTGCATTTCGACTCAATCAATCCCTGGATAGAGTATTTGCCATCAGACAATACACATCTGTATCTTCTTTCGGTAGCCGACGCTTCGTTGATGACCTTGGAGTTTGTCACTTGCACGCGAAGACCCTTGCCGTGCCACTGATGGCAAGTGCTTCTGGAAAGAGCATCTTTCAAAGTGCCTGGCACAACACCGTACTGTTCAGTCATAGTTGATGAAGACTAGTAGTAGAGACGCGGACATTTACGCGTGAGAGAAGGTGCTGTGTGAAGGACGGCGGAATGGGACTGGGAGAGGATGACAGAATTTGGACTTAATTCGTATCTACTATAATTTGAGAATAACTTAGTGTGTCTAGTTGTTAACAATTCATTATTTCATTTCTTTCATATTTCCTCTGTTGCTGTCTGGGGTTCGATGTTTATGTGACCTAAACATCGGACCTAGTCACGTACGTGCGACTCACCATCTACTGCTAATGATTCTCTGCTATACATGGTCATTCTGCTATTACCAGATCTGCTATGACCAGACCTGCTACTATAGCATATACTATAGATATGTCGATTGCCGATCCTCAGAACTAACTATTGGTCCAATATAATTTTGATTCGGGAAACCCCGTCTATGAATTCGTCCAGAATGCCTGGCCCTGTTTGTTGGAAACAGGAGTATAGAAATAAAATGCACAGTATTACAACTTAGCCACCACACCAACTGTGTTAAACAACTCGTCCTTTTCGTTGAGCTTCACTGCCCCACTCTTCAAGAGCGCCCGGGTCAAGTCGTCGATCAAGTCGTCGACGTTCTCAATGCCTATGCACAACCGAATCAAGTCTTCCGGGAAGTCTCTCTCCTCTCTGGTCTTAGCGTCGATGGAAGCGTGGGACATTTTGCAGGGCATGGAGATCAACGAGTTGACACATCCAAACGACACGGCAATGCCGAAAATCTCTGCACTCTCCACAATCTTCTCCGAAGTCTTGATGGAGCCAGTCTCGAAACTCAACACCGCTCCGGCTCCTTTACACTGGCTCTGGTGCAAGGCGTGCTGCGGATGAGACTTCAATCCTGGGTACCTGACCTTGAATCCCGCCAGTTGCAAGAACTCGGCGATCTTCACGCAATTCAGCTGTTGTCTCTCCACTCTCACTGCCAAAGTTCTCAAACCTCTGCTCAACAACCACAGGTCGAAGGGACTCAAGCCGCAACCGGTGGAGTTGATGACAAAGTACACCCTCTCTGCCAACTTGGGGTCACGAGTGGCGATAACTCCAGCCATGATATCATGGTGGCCATTCAAATACTTCGTGGCAGACTCGTAGTGGATGTCTACTCCCAAATCCAAAGGAGTCATCATCAACGGCGTCATCATGGTATTGTCAAAAACAACGAGGATATCAGGGTTGACAGCGTGGGCGTGGTCGGTAATGGTCTTGACGTCGCATACCTTAATCAATGGGTTGGTGGGAGACTCCAAGAAGATCATCTTGGTGTTTGGTGTGATTTTGGACTTGATCAACTCGGTGTTGGTGGTGTCGTAGTGGTTGACCTTCAAGTCGCCTTTGCTGTTCATATAGGTCAACAACCGGTGAGTGCCTCCGTACAAATCGTCTCCGGCAATAACTTCGTCGCCTGGCTGGAGCAATCTGGTGATGACATCGAGACATCCCATGCCGGAGGTGACGGCAAACGTCTGATTAGCCTTCATGATTTTGGCCAAGTGGTTCTGCAAAAAAGTTCTTGTTGGGTTTCCTGACCTTGTGTAGTCGTACTCTCCCATATTCGACAAGGATTCTTGCTTGAAAGTTGCCGACTGGTACAATGGAGGCACACTGGCGTTGTACTGATCGGTGGACTTTGTCCACACCAACTCGGTCTCGATGCTGTAGGATTTTTTCGTCATTTTGGGAAAGAATAGATGGAGCCGCAGAGAAGAACACCAGGACGTTATGGGTTTTCCACTGGAGGAAAAAGAAATTAGTCACTATTGCACACAGTCACGAGATAGTTGTGCGATACCGAAACTGACAATGACAAGGAGATAAGGCAAAAGAGCGTGCCTCGGGATTTTTGGACACGAGAAAGTGACGAGGGAGGAGCGACCGGGAACTGGTGTTTTTTCGTTCAATTTTCGCTGAGAAAACTTTTTCCTTCTTAGTGTTGGTGGGTGAGCTGAAAAGGCCTGGCATGCATATATGGGAAAAGTAACATTTGGTGTGGAGATGCGGTTGCGCAGGGCCAAATGGAGCATGTAGGCCAAATAGAATCAACGTGGAGAATGTAGAGAAACTCTGGAAGAGTCCAATAAGGATGAGCTGTGAGATATTATGAAGATTATATGGGGAGGTAGATTATGATAGATTATTCGTTCGAATACAATCGCTACATCGTAGAACAAAAGACCTGCCCTGCTCTCTTCTAACTTCTATTAGAATACTAATGCTGTGGCAACCGCCAATTATGTTACATGAACCCAACTACAAGTCGGATCTGGTGAACTTACGCATATCCGTAGGTTCGGCGCCCTTCAACACGTTTCTTCCACTGAATGGCTCGCAGGAGTCTCTACCAGACACTGGCCCAACCTGCTCCAAGGGCTTGCCGTCCTTCAACGTCTGCAACAACTTAACAGTCGCCTCGGCAGTCAAGTCCTCGTGGTAGTCGTCATTAATGGCAAGCATTGGGGCGTTCACACAGGCACCCAAACACTCCACTTCCTGCAAAGTGAACAACTTGTCAGGAGTGGTCTGGCCGGGCTTGATCTTCAAGAAGTCGGTGACAGCCTTCAAGATCTCGTCCGACCCACACAATTGACATGGCGTGGTGGTGCACACTTGCACATTGTATTTACCCACTGGATGTCTCATGTACATGGTGTAGAATGTTGCAACCTCGTACACTCTCATAGGTGGCATGTCCAACATCTTGGCCACGTAGTTCATCACGGAGATGGAGGTGAAGCCCAATTGACGCTGACCCAAGTCCAACAAGGGCATGCATGCACCTTTCTTATACTGGGGCGGATATTTGGCGATAATCTCTTCAGCTCTCTTCAAGTTCTCGGAAGAAAACTCGAAGGGAAGCTGCTGGTGGTCCTCCTTGATGTCTCTGTGCACGGAGATTATACTCGTTCTGGCGGCCATCTTCATTGGGGCAACGAAGGTGCCGATTTTCTTGGGCATGTAGCGAAACATGATGCTATTTTCTGGGTAAATGGAGGAGGATGACTAGACGGGAAAGGTAGTCTATGGAATCTTGCTGATGAAGAGATGCAAACTGGGAAGTTCAAGCGAAGCAGGGTATCCAGATGAAAACCTTTGGTCTATGTGAGTTTTTTTACGTTATTGGGTACAGTCTGCGTAACCTGAAAACGCCGGGTGTTCATTGGTTGTGGGCTGCACCCGTACACCAGGAAATAGAACGGAGGGACCTGGAGAAGTTGGGTCGGCTGTGGAAAATGAAAGCGGCATTACGGGCGGTTAGGTGTTGTTAAGGAGGTTGATCTGAAGTTTTTTGCTTTTTTTTTTTGTCTCTTTCATCGTTTGTGATAGTCGGACAATCTTTTGTGCGGAGTGGATTTAGCACCCAGAAACTAGTGAATAAGGAAAAATACGAAAAGAAGTAAAAATAGATGATAAATAGAAAGAGGATAGTTTTGTTGATATCTGGAGGCTGGGAGACACTCAGCATTTGTGTTTATTTTGTCTAATTCGCCTCGTGCTCACTATACATTTTCCCACTTATATTCTTTCACCGAGCATGCTCTTGATCAAAATTTAGCCAATTCTCCGGAATCCCTCATATTATCGATAATTCTTATCGTCGATCAATTTTTTTTTTCCTGTTTATTCTGCACTTTCTTATCATCACTCTTCCTCTGCCTTCTCTCCAGCCTAGACTATGCAGGCAGAAATCAAAACCAGCTACCACTTTATCACAAAACACCGGCCGCTTATCAATCAATCAGGGAAGGAGAACCGCCTCCTACGTTTACCGTATACGCACTTTCACACCATCTGAATTTGCAAACTTTACCCTTTCGCCTCCTTTAAGTGCTTCTGCCCACATCAGCCATGTCTGAAAACCTGGGACCATCAAATCGCTCGGAATCACCTACCCCTGGCGGCTCTCGCTTACTGAAACCGCCGCTTCCCTTCGAAACGCCCAGGTCTCCTTCAAGATCCACGCGAAGCCTTTCTCCGCCGAAGCCCGGTGACAATTACTTGTCATATCCATCGACTTCTCCAAGACGCCGACAAAATGGCCGCTCGTTATTCAGTGACCGACACATTCCAAACAGAACTGGCATAGACCTACAGGCCGCGTTCAGTTTGTCCAACCAAGACGTGGTTCCCGACCTCCGTGCATCTGGAAATGGAGCAGGCTCCAGCGCCAACCAAGAAGAGAGAAGTGCTAATGAGATTGAGTTGCGAAAGGTCGAGGAGGCCAACAGGACGTTTTCCAGCGTACTCAAGGCCGAGCTTTTTGGTGACCACGTTCCTATGGCCACTGCGGATTTATCTCGATCAAACACAAGAGAAAATGCTTCTACTTCAGACAATCTTGCCAATATGAGAACGTCCAATACTCGTCCAACAACAATCACTTCTAATTCAGGTAGAACAACGCCCCCGCAGTCAACTGCGGCGTCGGTGGCCGCCACTCCCCGACTGTCGACGAACTTATTCACCTACCAGCTGCCTAGTAAGCCACGGCCAGTCTCCCGGGATCTACAGCAAGAACTTTTTTCATTGTCGCCCGTTCGACAAGAGTCGCAAAAGTTCTTGCTAAGCCCTCAAAAGAAGCCGAGGAAGATCTCCAAGGTGCCATATCGTGTTCTCGATGCACCAGAGCTTTCTGACGACTTCTACTTGAACTTGGTGGATTGGGGGCTGCAGGACGTGCTAGCGGTGGGATTGGGTGATTCTGTCTACCTATGGGATGGGCTGACCCAGTCGGTTGAGCGCCTCTGTGTTCTCGAAAACAAGGACAAAGTAACTTCTCTCAGCTGGATTGGGTCGGGCACCCATTTGGCAGTGGGAACACTGAAAGGGTTGGTTGAGATCTGGGATGCGACGAAAATCAAATGTGTTAGAACGATGACAGGCCATAAATTTCGTGTTAGTGCGTTGGCCTGGAATGAGCACATCCTATCGTCTGGCTCTCGAGACCGCACCATCTATAATCGTGATGTTCGAGTGCAGGGCCACTACGTGAACAGTTTTGACAGCCATAAGCAAGAGGTGTGTGGTTTGAAGTGGAATGTGGAAGAAAATAAGCTTGCCAGTGGAGGCAATGACAATAATTTATTTATCTGGGATGGACTTAATCCGAAACCGCTCCATCAGTTCACCGAACATAATGCTGCAGTCAAGGCGATTTCGTGGTCTCCACATCAAAGAGGTATTTTGGCGTCGGGAGGAGGAACGGCCGATAAGACAATCAAAGTGTGGAACACTCTCACAGGTAACCGGATCAACAATGTTGAGACTGGTTCCCAAGTGTGCAATTTGATCTGGCTGAAAAACTCCAACGAAATTGTATCGACTCACGGTTACTCCCGGAACCAAGTCATTGTTTGGAAGTATCCTTCCATGCAACAGATTACTCAATTGACGGGACATACCTACCGAGTATTGTATCTCTCGCTATCTCCAGACGGAGAGACGATTGTGACTGGCGCTGGTGACGAGACACTTCGATTCTGGAATGTTTTTGAAAAGAACAGAAATGACGAACCTCCGTCATCGGTGCTATTGGATGCATTTCTGCAGTTACGTTGAGAGGCGAGATGCCTTTCGGTTTAGAGGCGAACACGGTGTTCTTCAACTGCTATATTGAGACTAAGTCAATCAGGGCCAGATTTTATGCGCCAGCTCAAATGTATTACTACTACTATAATTGATACTGTAGGATAAGAGTTGAAGGAATTGAGACTTCCAAAAAGCGGATTTGCGCACCTTGAAAGATTTGAAACCACTGAGCTCTGCTCATCCCGTGGGTACTCCAGGTTGCCTTGCATGCGGAAGTTGCATTCTACAAATACAAGTGGCTTATGGATGACTGCCCTAGAGAACTTCCACTAATATCTAGTCGTGCAGAAGTCCATTAATTCAAAATGTGGAACTTACTAATAGCGAAATTTCAACACTCTTCACTCAAGGAACCATCGTGTCAATTAATGCAGCTGGTCCTGCGAACTTGCCATCTTCATATTTCAACAGTCGGCCATCCTCGACGTCTGGCTCCAAGTATTTACGAGATACCTGTCACTGCAGACGATTGCAGGATGCTCAGTAACTTATTGTCCATCATAAGCTCCAATTAACTACCTATCCGAGTATTTAAGAAAGCAATGATAAATATTACAATTGAAATACAACTAAATGCAACAGAAGGTGTAGCAGAGCACTTTCGGTGCAATTTGATGCACTTCCAAATGTGCACTACCATAAGGCACCAAGTCACCAACTTCCACTGTCAGGATTTTCCAAATGACACACGAGGGTGGCCTCCATCTATAATTGGCATCAAATTTAGTGCCTAACCTCGCCGAATATGTGTTCCAGCTCCAAACCCCACATGCAATGAGTCACTTTAAGGGAAGTCCTGTCCGAAACGCCGTATATCGCATTTGTGCGGAAACTGATAGCACTGGTAACAGGGCTACTAGTGGCCCAAATGTAACGAGCAAATATGAGGGAAGCCAGAACAGGCAAGTCGGTGAAATCAAGCACAGTAATATCCACTTATGAGGATGCGCATCCTCAAAAGTTTCCCCATCGCTGCGATTAACTTCCCTTCGCTGTATTTAACCTTCCAACGCTGTAATTGTTGCCGTGGGCATTTTCTGACGTATGCAGTGGTTATCAACGATTTTGCGAATACTGGCACATAGATCGGCGCGGATGTGACTTACAAATGTTCTTCTATATAAAGTGCGATAAATCGCACTGATTTTTCAACTCCTACTACTATCCACCTGCCACACATGTCGAAGCCTCAAGCAAAAGATTTGTCCCACCTTTTGAGTGAAGAAGCAAAGAGCCGGAAACTGTCGCCTTTGAAGAGCGCTTTCAAGTACTTCGCCCAGCCAGGAATGACTTTCTTGGGTGGAGGATTGCCGCTTTCCAACTACTTTCCATTCGACAAGATTTCGGCCGACATGCCAACGCAGCCTTTCCCCAACGGAATCGGTGCCCAGGTCACCGACGACGACAAGACCACCATCGAAATCTACAAGAACAAGGCTAAGAACCTGCCAAACCAAATTGAGTTGTCGAGAGCATTGCAATACGGTTACAGCGAGGGCCAACCAGAGATTTTGGACTTTCTCAAGGAGCACACCGACCTCATTCACAAGGTGCCATACGAGGACTGGAGTCTTATCTCGTCGGTGGGTAACACTCAGGCTTGGGATTCTGCTTTGAGAACTTTTGTCACCAGAGGGGATGCTATCTTAGCCGAGGAGTACGCCTTTTCTTCTGCTTTGGAAACCGCCCATGCCCAGGGTGTGGTCACTGTTCCTGTTCCCATGGATACCGAGGGTTTGATTCCCGAGGACTTGGAGAAGCTCTTGGACAACTGGGTGGGTCCAAAACCTAAGCTTTTGTATACCACTTGTACCGGCCAGAACCCCACTGGCACCTGTATCAATGCCGAGAGGAGAAGAGCCATCTACAAGTTGGCACAGAAGCACGACTTCATCATCGTCGAAGATGAGCCTTACTACTTCTTGCAGATGGAGCCATACACTACGGACTTGAAGGAAAGATCGGGCAAGCACGTCCACGACCACGAGGAGTTCATCAAGGCGCTTGTTCCATCGTACCTTTCGCTTGATGTTGACGGAAGAGTCATTAGATTGGACTCCGTGTCGAAGACCATTGCTCCAGGATCGAGATTTGGCTGGATCGTTGGCCTGGCCCAGTTGTTGGAGAGATTTGTGAGATTGCACGAGGTGTCGATCCAATGTCCTTCCGGATTCACTCAAACTATTTTGAACGGGATGTTCCAGGCCTGGGGCCAATCCGGATACATCGACTGGTTGATCGGCTTGAGAGCTGAATATACCCATAAAAGAGATGTGGCCATAGACGGCTTGCACAAGTACTTCCCCAAGGAAGTGGTTACAATTTCGCCTCCAGTGGCCGGTATGTTTTTCGTTGTGCACCTCGATGCCTCTAAGCATCCCAAGTTCAAGGAGTTTGGTGAGGATCCATTCAAGGTGGAGACTGCCGTGTATGAGAGAGCATTGGAGATTGGCACATTGATGATTCCAGGGTCGTGGTTCAAGACCGAGGGTATCACCAACCCACCTCAGCCAGTCACTGCAGAAGCCATAGAGAGTCCAGAACATGCTCACAGCATCTTCTTCAGAGGTACCTATGCTGCTGTTCCTTTGGATGAGTTGATCAAGGGTTTGGAAAAGTTCGGCAAGGCCGTTAGACTAGAATTTGGTCTCTAAGTTATTAGAATATTTATAGATTCATAGCTCTGTTGTAACAATAAAAAGCATTTCCTTTCTGAGGTTAGCGTAGTGTTCAATAGATAGTTGAAAGGAGCACCACCATTAGTATTGGTTTTTGAGACATTATTACAATACTCGAGCTAGCATAGATCTCCATCGTCTGAACACTCACCAAGATTATTTTAAATAAAAAAGCATGATAATTTTCCTCGGTGGTCTTTGTGGAAACCGGTGTGCATGAATAGACATTATAGAAGCTGGTACTCGCGAGATTCATATTCATGGCCAATTCTGTACCAACATATGCGTATATTGAAACTACCGTGGTTGGCTCACAGAGGTATGTCCGTTTTCAATGACTTGACCATATCCTTATGCATACTAACTATCAGCCGAGCACAAGTCGATCGAGTGCTATGCTCTCAGTATCAATAGCCAAGGCACCAAATTGGCGTCTGGAGGACTTGACGGAAAAGTGAAGATATGGGACTTGCAATCGATATTGCATTACAAAATCACCGAACCTTCAGATCTACCGCCTGAAGCTGGTAGCTTTTCGCTACGAATGGAGAATCCGTCTTCCAATTCGTTACAGCGTCCGCTAGCATCTATGAGCCGACACAATGGAGTGGTGACATGCGTGAAATTTTCTCCAGATGGACGGTTTTTGGCTTCCGGTTCCGACGACAAGATTGTGCTCATTTGGGAAAAGGATGACGACCAGCCCAGGCCAAAGCAGTTTGGAGAGACCGAAGCAGATCTAGAGCACTGGACTGTCAGAAAGAGATTGGTTGCTCATGACAATGACGTCCAAGACATATGCTGGTCGCCAGATGGATCGCTCCTTATTACGGTGGGATTGGATCGCTCCATAATCATCTGGAGTGGAGTGACTTTCGAGAGGATCAAACGGTACGATGTCCACCAGTCCATGGTCAAGGGTATCGTTTTTGATCCCGCCAACAAGTTTTTCGCCACGGCCTCTGATGACAGAAGTGTCCGTATCTTTCGCTACTACCGCAAGGCAAACGACTCGTCTGGTGGCTACGAGTTCCAGATGGAACAGATCATCATGGAGCCATTCAAGAAGTCTCCGTTGACGTCGTATTTCCGGCGCATGTCGTGGTCGCCAGATGGACAGCATATTGCCGTTCCAAATGCCACCAACGGTCCTGTAACGTCGGTGCTTATCATAAACAGAGGAGATTGGGCCCACGACATCTCTCTTATTGGGCATGAGGCGCCATGTGAGGTTTGTTCCTTCTCTCCAAGGTTATTCCGGTCTGGATCCTCTACTCAAGAGTTCACCACCATTTTGGCATCGGGTGGTCAGGATAGAACATTGGCTGTGTGGAGCACTTCCGCGACCAAACCATTGGTTGTCGCTGAAGATATTGTCGAGAGCTCAATAACTGACATATGCTGGACACCCAGCGGCGAGGCTCTCTTTGTAAGCTCGTTGGACGGTACCATTACATGTGTGATATTTGATAAAAACGACCTAGGGGAAGTGGTGAGCGAAGACGTGAATGACATCCAATTGCTCAGATACGGTGGTGACAAGGACTCTGCCATTTTTGCCGAGAGCATCGACCAACTTAAGTTGGAGAGCATAGCCTCCAAAAATGCCCTCAACAAGCCTGCTGAGGATAAGGTAGAACAGGCAGAGCAAACTCCACCTCCGGTACGAGCTCCTCGATCTGTAACACCGCAGCCATCGATGCCTCCTGGTCCGGCGATCAATAACTTGACTCCAAAACAAGTCAATAAGCTTACGCAAAGCGTGAAAATAACCAAGGACGGAAAGAAGAGAGTAACCCCTGTTCTTGTTTCAACATACAGAGACAAATCCACACCGACGCCTGTCGCAAGGGTCAGCAAATCTTTCGACATCAGCTCCAAAGTCTCGCAGACGTCGTACTACCTTCCAAGATTAGGACTTCAAACAAGTGTCCATGGACTTCGTCTGCGTGCACATCGAGGCGGCTTGACGATTGGACAGAAGGAAGACGATCAGGATAACGACAATGAAGATATGGGGCTTGAGGATCCCACCTATACGCAATTACAAACGAATTCCACAACAAGTCATCGGAAACGTCTCCGGAAGTACAGGAGGCTACTAATGATTCAGAAGTATCCGACTCCGTTCAAAATGGTCTCGTCGCTTCCGGAAATGCTATTCAGTAATCGAAACGTCATGAATTACGAATTGTCCAGACTACTTCAGAACAAAGAGGTAACCCCACTCAGCAATAGTGATATGCTCAATGCTACTGCGCTCGAGTCGATCGATGAGAATTTGGTATTCCAGGTTGTTGTCAATACAATCGAACACGTGAAGTCATCAACTATCGAGGATCCACAGTCTTCTCCCCCAGAACTAGTAACTTCGATAGTGGAGGTGAGAAACGGTCCCAGCTGGCCAGACGATGACGACATGCTCAGCACAGACTTCTCTCAGAGACTAGACTTTCAAGATCCAACTCAAGTGATCGTAACAAATTCGGAGGCCGACGCTAAAAAAAGCTATATTTTGTATTTTCCCTATAAAATTCAGCAAGTTTTCGCTGTTATTCTCGACAAGAAGTTGGTTTATTATTTCTTGATATCCTTCGATGGCACTATCCAGATTATTCACGCCGAATCAGGGAACTACTTCCTTCCAGGAATTGAATTAGGAAACAATGTGGTCGTCTGCAAACAAAAGGGCAACCATGTCCTTCTACTCACGAGCCTGGGTCTTATCTACTGTTGGAAATTTTTCGGGCATGGCTCCAGGCGTTTAATACCAGTGTTGAAAGGTGTGTCTATTGCACCTATTCTCAACTGTGAGACCACCTTCGAAATTCCAAAGTCTGGCACTACGGACAAAGAAAGAAAGGCTGCGACGGTCCCTAATGTTCTCGTTGAGAATGTGAAAGCTATTGAATTGGACGAAAACACTGGAATGCCATACGTTGTGCTAGAGAAGTCAAACAACGTGTACACGTACTCGACGGATATGAAAACGTGGACGAAATCCATTGATTCGTGGTATTATTTGGCTATGAAAAAAGATGAATTGGCACGTATTAATACTTCACAGTTGACCACTGACCTTGTCAACAGAACATTCCACACAACACAGGAAAGCATAAAAAAAGGACAAAAAGGTCAATATTTATTCAACAAGAGCAATGCAGAGCTCAAGCTGGTAATGCAGCTGAGGTTTAAAGAGCTATTGGAGATCATCTGAAGCATGCACTAGTCCACATCCACGGGTGCCTCCAATGTCTCTTTCACCTCGACAACTTCAGAGACTTTTGTGGGTGGTCTAATGGGCTTTTCGACGCGTGGCAGCAATAGAAACTTGACGAGCGATTCCACAGATGACAAGAGGGAGTTGACGGCGAACATCCAAATGGTCAAGCCAACGGCACCCGATTTCATGAAAGGAAGCGCCAAAAACCACTCCACTTTAGAGGGAAGAACACCTGGAGGGAAGTAAAACAACACGTTTTTGCGGTACCAGTAGCGAGAAAACCAGATGGGAGCCGTGGTGACTGCAGTGATTGCGTAATTGACATATTTAGTGAATACAGCCTTCTCCACAGACATTTGGTCACCAATCGTCTTGACCTCGGCAGAAAGAGTGTCAAACTGACGATTCAACTTTGTCCATCTAGCATACTGATCCTGTGCACTAATGGATCTTCTCTCTTTGTTGAGTTCAAGCAATTCTTTCCTTTTTGCCGATAACTCTGCAAACTTAGGGTGTCCGGCTCTCGAGGCAACCTGGGTGTAAACGTTCCATGCTTGAGTTTGAATGCTTGTCTTGCCGATCAAGTGCACGACGTGTTTTGTTACAAGAACCAAGAAAATGGCCACCAACAATGTTGAAGGTTGTAGTTCGAACATGACCTGCTAATTCCAATTGAAGCTAGCCTGCTCCAGATGAAACTAGCCAGTTGCGAAAAGGTAGGAGAAATTGGTCACGTGCTCCAGCGAGGCAATCGACAAGATGGAACGAGCAATAAATAGGGAAAAATGGAATAATAGTCGATATTTTGAAAGTATGTGATGCCATTCACATTTCCTGGGGCTTTTGTTCTTTCGGACCCCAATTTGCCCATGTTTTCCGAACCCATGTTCTCTCCATGATCTTGTCGGTGTACGGGTTTTTCTAGGCGATACTCATTTTTTCCCCATCTAAGGATATCAATACAACAACGCCATGTCTAGCGACCCAGAGGACGACTACGTTCCTTGGATCCAGCAATTTTGCGAGGCGTTTGGACACGATTATTTTGTGCCTGTTGCCCAGGAGTTCATAGAGGATGACTTCAACTTGACAGGATTATCTCTGCAAGTGCCCTACTACAGGGAGGCTCTATACACCATCTTGGATTATCAAGTGGAGACAGCCGAAGACAACAGCGGCAGTGGAGGCAACAGCCTGGCCACCAACGGACCCAACGGTTCCTCGGGAAAGAGGAACGACTTACCCAATAAGGCATTACTATCACATTCAGCCGAGCTTTTGTATGGGCTCATACACGCAAGATACATCATCTCCAAGGCAGGATTGACAGCGATGGCCAGTAAATTCGAGCGCTCGGAGTTTGGAATATGCCCCCGCTACTACTGCGACGGGATGCATCTCATTCCAGTGGGCGCCACCGATATCCCCGGCCAAGAGACTGTGCGATTGTATTGTCCATGCTGCAACGACATCTATCTTCCGCTGAGCTCGCGGTATCTAAATATTGACGGTGCCTTCTTTGGCACGACTTTCCCAGGGTTGTTGGTCAAGATGTTCCCTGAGATTGAAAACCAATGCAAGATTCGCATCAACAAAGTGAACCAAGATAATTTTGGGTTGCGGTTGTTTGGCTTCCGTATCCACGACTCTAGTGCTAGCGGGCCGCGGATGAAGTGGTTGCGACAATATCCACAGAGTGAAGAAGAGAAGAATGAATTTGAAGAGTGCGAGCTCTCCATCCCCAACGACGTGACAAGCGACATAGAATTGGCCGTTTCGGAAGGGACCGAGAACGAAGTGGACATGGATGATGACAAGACGATGGCCAGCGAGGATAACTAGTGGATTTTATATTTATGAGGTTGAAGTCGTCAAGTATTAACCACTGACTTACAATTCCAGTACTCGTTGTACTAATATGACGGTGCTGTTGCTCCTGCTGTTATTACTGCTACTGTGTTGCTGGCGGCTGTTGCTCCTGGCGAAGCTCAAGAAAGTCGTCGATCAAGGGCCAAAACCTATGTGCTTCCCCTTCGCCTATTCTCGACTGCCAAAGCTCCCAGTTTCCATTATATTGTCATCCTTGACGCCTAAATACTTCAGCTGTAATATAGTGTCAGTGGGTCAAGTGGACGGGCTTTCCAGGCTCCCACTCCTTGATGCCGTTGGCGATGTTCACCCAGTACTTCATGCGAATAGCATCGATAATCACATCCTCCCACACAATGGGGTTTTTGTTAAGTAGTGTTTCGATGTTTGCCTCTGTCTCTTCAATGCGTGCATCGTTCTCCGTCAGCAATGACTCTAAGTCTGCCTCTGAGCTTGCCAACTCCAACGACTCGTGTGCCTCTAGTACTGTCATTAGTAACATCTTATAGTCGGCCGAGTATTCTGGGGACTCAGACTGGAACCTTGATATCAACTCCCTTGATACGTCGTCCTGGGTGATATCGAGGTGGTCCGGATGGTGGAGCTGCACCACGTAGGCTGCTCTCGTGAATGGATTTCGAATTGTGGAGTAAGCCCTATTGATGAGTGCCGAGGTCTTGTCGCTTTGAGAACCGGAGGTAGCAGCAAGCGCAGCAGATCCCATGATCACATCGGGATGGTGCTCACTTTGGAGGTTTCGGTATTCCCTTCTTAGTTGGCGTAAGTTAATGGCAAACAGGTCTGCTGGGGGACCTCCAGCCGGAAACGACTTTGGAAATAATTCGAAAAAGTTGTTGATCTTGGTTGCATAGGCTCTACCTAGCGAGAAGCGAGGCAATGCGGTCCGGAACATTTCGAGGTGGATCGATTGGCCATGTAGATCCGATGGACTGGGGAAGAAAAGAATGAACAGAGAACAGTGAGCAATGAATGAAAATATGATAAGATGGCAGAAGAGCCAGGTAACAGGAATAATGTGAATTTGCCCCCAAAAAAAAAAAAAAAAGGACCTATAGGCATATTTAGATATGCATAGGTACGAAATGAATCCACTTCTTTTGGTTTAGGATTCTTCTATTATTTGGCTACAATCTTACCACCATTCCTGTTCATTACTGATGTCTTAGTATCTCACTGAGAATCATTCCACAGACTGAATCTCCCGAACTCAAACTACCCAAACACGAACATTATACCAAGAAAATACAAAAAACGAAATTCTCCCCCGCTCAGATCATCAATTCTTCCCCTTACCCTTCTTCCAGTCCTTTGTAGCCCCAATAACACCCATCCTCTTCCTCTATGTCCCGGTCCGCGCACGACAGTGTGTTGTCCTCTAGAACGACGAGTTTTTCCAAGATCAACTCACACACCACTGACCTCCCCCGGCGCCAATCTACATCCGCCCAATCGGTGCTGTCGCAACGCTAATTCTAGATTTGCATCCACACTTTGTCTTTTGCCTCCTTCAATTAGCGCCTTCATTCCTTTTACGCCATGGATTTCGAGGAAGCCGAGGACATCAACGGCGTCCGTTTCGCCTGGAACTCCTTTCCTTCTACTAAAGCGGAGGCGGCCAAAATAGTCGTTCCCACCGGTGTTTTCTACACTCCGCTCAAATTCCGTGGCGAAGACTTGCCTGTGGCGGCATACGACCCGTGCTTCTGTCAGAACCCTCAGTGTCGAAGCATTCTTAACCCATACTGCTCCATTGACCCCACTGGGTTCTGGATATGTCCGTTGTGTGGAAACCGAAGCCAATTGCCCCCACACTACCAGGGAATGACCCAGGACAACTTGCCTGTGGAGTTGAGGCCGGACGCTTCCACCATTGAGTACATCACAGCAAAGCCAGTACAACAACCGCCCATCTTCTTTTTCGTGGTTGATTTGTGTCAGGATGAAGACAACTTAAACGCCATGAAAGAAACCTTGATCATCTCCTTGTCATACTTGCCCTCGAATGCTTTGGTGGGTTTGATCACCTACGGAACTATGGTTCAAGTGTACGACTTGGACACCGAAGGCGTCAACAGATCGTACATTTTCAGAGGTGACAAGGAATACACAGACAAGCAGGTGGCGGACATGTTGAGTAAGCCTGTGGTTGCCCTGCCAGCCCAGAGGGCCATGCCAAACTCGTTGCAGCGCTTCTTCTTGCCTCTTGAATTGGTGGAGGACCACTTGACCGTCACGTTGGAGAACTTGACTGCCGACCCTTGGCCTGTGGCCCATGGTGATAGACCCTTACGTTGTACTGGTTCTGCCATCAACGTGGCTACCAGTTTGCTTGGCAACACCTTCTCGGGTTTCGGTGCCAGAATCTTCTTGTTCTCAGCTGGCTTGTGTACCTTAAATCCAGGTATGATTGTTGGAAACAAGTTGAGAGAGCCCATCAGATCGCACTCGGACATTGACAAGGACAATGCCAAGCACTACAAAAAGGCAGTCAAGTTCTATGATGCCATTGCAGCCAAGGCTGTGAAAAACTCCCACGCCATCGACTTGTTTGGTGGTTGCTTAGACCAAGTGGGCTTTTTGGAGATGAAACAGTTGTGTAGCAAGACTGGTGGTGTGTTGTTGTTGACCGATGCCTTCACCACTTCTATTTTCAAGCAGTCTTTCTTGAAGTTGTTCATCAAGGACCACCATGACTTCCTCCAAATGGGCTTCAATGCTACTCTTGACATCAAGACCTCCAGGGAGTTGAAGGTTAGTGGTTTGATTGGCCATGCGTCTTCCTTGAACATCAAGGGTAACAACGTTTCTGAAAATGAGGTTGGTATTGGTGGCTCCAACCAGTACAAAATGTGTGCAATTTCGCCCCAGCACACGTACGCCGTCTTTTTCGATGTTGCAAATGTTGCTCCGTTGCCACCTAACGCCCAATCATATATCCAATTTGTCACACACTATCAGCACTCTTCTGGAACTTATAGAATGAGAGTTACTACCGTGTCTAATATCTTGACTGGAGACGAACAAGTCTTGGCGCAATCGTTTGATCAAGAGGCAGCTGCCGTCTTGATGGCCAGAGTTACTCTCTTTAAGTCGGATCAAGACGATGGTGCTGATGTCTTGAGATGGATCGACCGCATGTTGATCAAATTGTGCCAGAAGTTCGCTGACTATAGAAAAGACGTCGAGGAGTCATTCAGATTACATCCACAGTTTGCTTTGTACCCTCAGTTCATTTACTACTTGAGAAGATCGCAGTTCTTGCAAGTCTTCAACAACTCGCCGGATGAAACTGCCTTCTACAGACATATTTTGATGACAGAGGACACAAACAACTCCTTGATCATGATTCAACCTACATTGACCTCTTTTGGCATGGACCTAGAAGAGCCTGAGGCGGTGTTGTTAGATTCTGTCTCCATCAAGGATGACCGCATTTTGCTCTTGGATACATTCTTCCACATTTTGATTTTCCATGGCAGAACCATCGCACAATGGCGTAAAGCCGGTTATCAGGACCAGGAAGATTATGTGGATTTCAGAAGATTATTAGAGGAGCCTAAGCTAGAGGCTAGAGAATTGTTGGTTGATCGTTTCCCATTGCCAAGATTCATCGACACTGAAGAAGGAGGATCGCAAGCAAGATTCTTGTACTCCAAGTTGAACCCAAGTACATCGTACAACTCGCAAGATGTTTCTCGAGGAGCCGTGGTGTTGACCGATGATGTGTCGTTGCAGGTGTTCATGTCCCACTTGCAGAAATTAGTTGTGTCTGGATCGAACTAAGATACTCTGTTTCTCCTCCCTGCCGCAGCATTGTGAATCATCTAGCATTGCTTCCATATTTCCTAAAAAGTTACATTTTCTCCGCTTGGCGGAAACAATAATATGCTGTAAGTAGAACCGTGAATCAATGCGAATGCAACTATGGTGTGCACTGAAGCACTTCCATTGCAACTCTCATTTCCAACGACTATCTTTAATAATCAATGACTGAACAATTAACTCCAGGTATGTCCAAGACTGCTTCTTCAAGTTAAATTACACATTCTAACATTAAGACGAAATTGCTCTTTATGATCGACAAATTCGTTTATGGGGTGCTGATACCCAACTCAGACTTAGGTCAGCGAAACTTCTTATCATCAACCTAGCGGGCGTCGGCACCGAAATCATCAAGAATTTGGTGCTTGGTGGTCTCAACAGTATAGAAATCTTGGATTCTAGTGTTGTGAAGGAGGAGGACTTTGCCACACAATTCTTTCTACCCAATGATGACTCCATTGTTGGAAAGCCAAAGCTTCCTCTTGTTCTTCCATCAATTAAAGAACTCAATCCCAGAGTGAATCTCCTGATTAATACAGGTAAGCTTGATGACATGTCGGAGGACTATTTCAAAAAGTTTGATTTAGTAGTTGCTACCGAGCTCAGCAAGGCAGAAATTCTCAATGTCAATATACTTACGAGAGCACAGGGTATTCCATTATATGTGGCGGGACTACACGGTATGTTTGGGTACATTTTCACCGACTTGATTAAGCATGAGTCCCGAGTTGAAAGTGAAATGGGCAACCAACCTCGTACTGCCGGCACCAAGATTAATGAGGTGAAGACAATCTCAAAAGTCGAAGTTAAGGAAGCTGAGAATAAAGAAATCGTCACCATTGTCGATACTTTCGTGCCTATAAGTGAGATCTTCACCTCCGCTCGGTTACCATCCCAATTAAACAAACGCCAGCTTAAGAGGTTGTCTGCTGCTTTGCCCTTGACACTATCACTCTTTGAATTAGAAAGACCATCCAATGCAGAGGATGTGGTCGACGGTGAAATGCTCAAAGCTGCGCTGTTGAGGATATGTTCAGTGCTTGGCCTCCCTGAATCCGTGATAACCGATCAATACTTGGATTTCTTCTCTAATCAAGCATTTGCTGAATTTGCACCCGTGGCTGCTATCGTGGGAGGATTTCTAGCCCAGGACGTGATCCAATACTTAGGAAAAAGGGAGAGCCCTATTAACAACTGCCTAATTGTCGATGCCCACCAATCCGAAATTCCTATATACTACTTATAATACATTAACGGGTGCTGGGCGTCAAGTCTCTGCCCTTCCTCTTCTTAAGATGAGATGTATCCTTCAAAAACTTCAACGACTTCATTAACTTGGTCTTCAAAATGACGTTCTCCTTCGAAACACTGTCGATTGTCTCTTTCAATGCCGTTCTCTGCCTTTTGAACTTTTCTTCCTCTTCCTCGTTAAGAGTATTCGATTCCTCGATCTTTCGTTTGAGACTATCCACCTCTTGGTTGATCTGCAAAGCCTGCTCCTTAGAGGTCACTATAGACTCATTACACTTACCAACTTCATTACTGGTGTAGCTTCTTTCTTCTCCTTTGGATTGGAGCTTTTCAACCACGTCTTTGACCTCTTTTTGCAATTCCCAAATCTTGATCTGATTGGCCACGAACTTACCCTTCAAGGAAGACTCATCTATCTGTCGCGATTGTGAGAAGTTTACCAACTTTTCTTTGCTCTCTTGCAATTTACTTTTCAACCCATCGATCTCCAGACTTCTTTTAAGAGTCTTTTTTTCTGCAACGTCGATCCGATGCTGGGCGTGGTCCACGTCATCCAAAATTTTCGTCAACGATTCTTTGATTTCATCGACACGTCTTCCAAACATCTTCTGTCTCCCTTCTTCGTTGAATTCAATGTACGACTTGCATTCTTCCTCCACCAAGGATAAGGACAAGTAAGTTGTATTGAGCTCAAGTATAAGCTTATGGGTCAAAATGGTCGGATCTTTTACCGGCTTCTCCAATATGCCGTGATGGCTCTGGATTCCGCTCAAGGTATTGTAGTCGTTTTTAAGAGGATTTGTAACGTAGTCCAGCTGCAAACGTCTCGACTCATAATAGGACTTTTTCTTACTAGGAACCTCGGCATTACTCTCGTTGGAGTCGTATGGAGTATAATGGTAAACAACTTCCGTCAACAAAGACCGCTCCACATCAGTTGCTGAGAACTTAGGTATGTTTATGAGTTCCGGCAAAGGCCACGAAGGAAAAGACCTAAGATCCCGGCGGAATACATGGTCAAAGAATGTGTGAGACAAGTAGGTCAAGTTCTGGTTGTAAATTGGAATGAGATCTGGGGGCAAATTACCAATTCTGTCTCTCAAACAAACGATAGATGAAATCAACTTGTACAAGTAGGTAGAGTCATGCTTCACTCCCTCGTAATGGAGTAAGCAGTGTTCAATGGTATTAATTGGGACCAAGCGGATCAAGACCGCAGCATCACCTCTTCTGTTTTGCTGTCTCAAGTTAAGGAAGAAGTCCGAGCGTGTGTCAACGTATCCATCCATAGCAATAAGCAAATCGAACTTGACGTTCTTCAACTCTTGCTCGTGTTTATTCAACACACCGTCATGAGGAATCAAATGGATTGTTGCAGCTCTAGAATCCTTCACTTTGCTGCTCCTGCCTGTTTCTTTCTTAATGTTGTTTCCAACATATCTCTGAATGGTCTTGGGACTAATGCATCCGGGTAGAAGCGCCTCAGTCAAATCAAATACCTTTGTATCATTTTTCATGACTATTCCGATGTTCTTGGGAATATTCAGAACTTTGTTCAGAAGGATTACATTGATCAAGTCCTTGAGAACATTGAACTTTCCGCTTGTCTCTGCTAGCTTGGCGGGAATATCTCGGAGAGACAAATTCTTTGGCATGTAATGCTGGATAAGCAAGTAGGGATGAGTGGCAACAAGCATGCAGTTATCCACGCAGATCTCCAACGACTTTATGATGAGCTCTGTGGTGTCATTGGTCTCACAGTACTTCAAAATGTCGGAATAGTGCAATGAGACAATCTGGTCGGTGAGTTCCTTTTGAAACTCGAACATGGGTGTGGTCAAGTTGTAATCGCCAGAGTCATTGACGCTGTCCAAATGGAGGTCCACGATGGGTGGCTCGGGCGTGCCGTCGAGGATGCTGAGTAAGTCCATTAGCCGAAGATAGTTAATTGAAAGATCGAGAAATATGCGCGATAATGGGTCAAAAGCCGAACGTTCAGGAATGGGACTGAGAACGCTAGGGAAACGATAAGAATATGTGCTGCAGAAGAAAATGAAAGAAATGCCCCAAGTTGTTCAAAAAAAAACAAAAAAAGAAAAACTAGCACCATGGCAGTGGTTCGATCGATTGTATCCTAAGGTTCACTATATAAGCTTACTCCACACTCGCAACACTCGGTCCCAGCCACAACTAACAACATACAGCCCGTCTCTACTGATGTCACAGTTCATCACCTTGTCTGTATGTCCCCGTAGTGTCTTCACAGGTACCCAGTTGTCTGCCGACCAGAGCTTTACTGTTCCGTCGTAGGAGGACGTAGCGAGAAAACTGCCTGAGGCATCGAGCACTCTTGGTGCGTTGCCATTCTCGTCTGTCTGTTCAACAGCGAGGGGACTGTTGGCAGTTTTCTGGAGAAATCTCACGTCGCTGACCAACTTTGTGTGCGCTGGAATGGAGAATAACTCCGTCTCAACCTTTCGCATATCCCAGATTTTCACCGAACAATCCCCGCTCCCACTGGCAAGATGATGACCGTTGGGCGACCAGTCCATACTATAGATACCTTTGATGTGGCCCTGGAGCACGGCGATAGAACGTCCACTTCGGAGGTCCCATATTCTTCCTATGGCATCTAATCCACCTGTGGCCAATAGACTTCCATCGGGATGGAAGCCGGCAGCGTAAACTTCTTTGTCGTAACCCTCTTGCTCCAAAAGGCTGTCTTGCATCCGACTGAGGTCCCACAACTTCCATGTCTGATCGAAAGAAGTGGTGGCCATGTACTTTCCACTTGGGTGGAATTCAGTCTTCGCGATACGCCCTGAATGTGCCTGTTTTACGGAGGTAGCAGCTTTCAATTTGGGATCATCGGTGACCTTCCACAAATTGAGAGTCCCCTCGGCTCCTCCTGTTACTAGAACATCATCATCTGTTGGGCTCCATGCCAAGGTAACTTTCTCAGCATGGCTGCCCGGTGTCAGCCGAGAAGTTTGCTTGAAATCACCAGTACTCTCACGCTCCATAATGAAGAAGTTTCCATCCCACGACCCACATGCTACCTTGCTCCCATTCTTATTGAATCTCACTCCGCTCAATGTGCGGGTGTTGCCTTGTAGGGTGTATGTCCCATTCAACTCGTACTCCCTAAGCTCATTGTTGATGTGTCGCCTATGCTTTAATGTACGCAGCACGTCGTAACTAGCGGCCTCTTGTTTTTGTGCTTTCAATCTTCGTGCTGCCATCTCTATTGATGTCTCAAGAATGTACTTTCGACATGCCAACAACTCGTCCAGCCCTGGTGTATAAAATTCTTCTTCCTCCTCTTCACTTGTATATTCCATTTGACTGTCATCGCTTTGTTCGATGTCTGCAATGTTGATATTGGTGTGTTTCTGTTCACCTCGGAGTCGTAGAAGCCTCTCTCTTCTCTGAAGTTCTCGTTCACCAAAGAGAGTGATGGGTTCACCCAACTTGCGGAGTTCTACGCGGACATCCTGATCGTCCGTAGGGGCATCTACTGGCGGGCCATTTGTACGGGCATCATTGATTACCGGAGCAAAGGTATTGGACATGCCATTAATGTTTCTCGTGAATCTATTTTGGACGGCCGTCTAGTATGTACACTCTCATTGTGCCAAAACTGTTCGATGGAGGCCCAGCACGCTACAATTATTGTGGGGATATGCAGAATTAAAAAGGAATAGTAAGTATCTGAAACAAATCAATGGTTAGACTTGATGATTCGTTGAGCAAATTGCGCAAAGTTTTCTTGATTGTTGACTAGCTCGTCCAAATCTGGCTGACAGAAAACTGCGAGTGTGTTTCGAGCAATATGCGGAACAGATGTGCCCTGGACGTAATGAGGAACAGCTTTGAATTTGTTTCCTGATATTTCTTGAAGTGCCGATCCAGTCTGAAATGCTAGACAGTCCGAAGGTATGTTCACCTTGCGGACCTTATTGTTTCTGTTCCTGATGTACAACCCGGCACTTGGATCGGGACACTCGTTCAAGGCATGGGTCAAACTTCTTGACTCGTCTAGAAATAGCGCCGATGTAAGTCCAGTGATACAAGAATGGTCTAGATGCTCGCCACACCAATCATCAGAGTTTCCTCCTTCACTCATTGGAAAGTAATGTAGCAAACGGGCTTTGGAGCAGGTGGAATCCCGAACTACCCGTTTCAAGAAGTTCGAGGGGTACTTCGGGTCCATCTTTTGAATGTACCTGTCGCAATTTTCGGCGACTTTCTCTGCAACATCAATGATCATGTTGCACAACTTTTTCAAGTTCTTTTGAAAATTCTCCAAACCTCTCACATCTTGTGGAGGCCAGATGTTTGGAGTCGTATACGTCTCAAAGTTCTGGAAATTCTCCACCAACCGTTGTTCTGGGCCTTCTAGCGTAGCATCTTTATGAAAGGCACAGTTGACATAGAACGAGCCCTTGTTTGTATCTGGTCCACCGGTGGACTTTAAGACTTCCTTGCCACACGACCATCCTGTAAGCCACATTGACCCTGGAGACTCGAGCTTACCAAGTTCATCATCCAGAAGATTCGCCAATATCGACATGCTCTTGAGTACTTCTATACGAAGTTCATGAAATTCTGGTGAAAGGTCTTTAACAACGATGATGCCAAGCGAGTCAAGCCCAAACGCCTCTTCGAGAACATCAAATTCCAACCCTCTTGACAATTCTTCTAATGTCACGGTGATTGCATGGCCATTAGAGGAAAGATTGTATTGATCCATCTTATCGGTTTTGATGCAGTATGCAATCAAGCAAGAAGTAATGACAATAATAAGAAAATCAAAAATCAAGCCAAAAAAAAAAAAAAAAAAACCGCATCAGTATAAGCCAATGAGCTCATTCTGGTCCCCTTCAATTTGGAGAAGCTTTTCAAATTTCTCCGACAACAGCACCGATGAGGCTATGGACCCTTCTCGGTGAAGTTGGTGATAGTCCGAT
The DNA here is from genome assembly GCA_030566995.1 of Sungouiella tsuchiyae. Taxonomy (NCBI): domain Eukaryota; kingdom Fungi; phylum Ascomycota; class Pichiomycetes; order Serinales; family Metschnikowiaceae; genus Sungouiella; species Sungouiella tsuchiyae. The sequence continues at coordinate 8,478 of JAJLRO010000033.1, read as the reverse complement.
AAATTGACTCTTGGAAGGACGCATGCATCGCGGCAGCTTTTTTGATCCTTACTTGACAATAATTTGCATAAACTGTCTCCAAATGACGAGACTAAGCCCCCGATTTTCACTTCAAGCTGCAACCTCTTGAACTTCATTCTCTGGCTCGAGAAAGACTTCTTAAGTATCAATATCGCTTCACCAAACGCTTCTGCGTTCTCAATCTGCAAAAGCGCATCTAAGACTTGATCTTCGTTGACATTCAAACCAATTTTTTTCATTTTCTGGAAAAGGTGATGTGCAATGATTTTTTTACGTTGATGGTCAATTCCCTTGAATGGATGGCTGCAAATTACCACCACTGACCTTTGAGCTGAAGCCAGACTCATGTGCTGTCGAACAAATAAGAGGAACTCCTCCTTTTCAAGCCCCCTTATTACATCAGGATGGCAAGGCTCCTCACAATTTTTGCTTTTGAAGTTGTATGTGCTATTCAAAACTTGGTTGACATGGTTCCAATGTTCGCAGAATCGTGGTGTTAACGGTTTTGCTCCAGAACCCTTTTGAGGCTGGAGAGCAGCAAACAATCCCGAACCAGATTCATTATCGGAAACACTTTGTTCAATTGATTCGATGAAAGGGTTAAGTATCGTATCCTGAAACTCCTCCTCCGTGCATGAGCACACCATCTCCTCAACCACGTTTAAGAATTCCTCTGTCTGATCAGTAAGGTAAGTACATTCATGCCATGCAGAGGGTATCAATAAGTAGATGCCAAATACACGCCGAAACATGCGTATTCCCGAATAGACGCTATATGACAACTGTCTTTTGACCCTCAATTCGTCCAAAGCATTTGTGGAAAGTACGAACAGATAGAGTTTAGCCAAAGCAAATGATCTGGCGTCCGTCCGAGCTCCAATCTGAGTATAGTGCATTACAACAGAAATATTATCTTCTTCTGTCGTTTCTGTATCATAAACGTAGAACGACCCTTGCTTGACTAAAATACTGGAAGGATCTTGCATGTCCCGATCGAATCCACAATTCTTCCCCACAATGTAAATACTATCCATGCAGCTTTTGCCTAGTTCTCCCGAAAGTAGTAGTGAAGTATACTCCACTGTCGTCAGGAGAAATGATGTGAAATGTCTCAAATGCTCATCGTCAATTTGCTCAAGAGCTTCGATCTTTTCATTCGGTGTGATGAGACACTCTTCCAAAAGAACATACGCAACCGATAATACCTTTTTGATATTATGGCATTTCTCTTGATCTTCGTATCTGTTCCGGAGACTGACTCTGGCTTTTTTCAACTGGCGGTACTGGATTTGGTGCAACTTCTGTGCGGTATCTCTAATGCTTTTGAATATTTGAGTGAGCATACTTTCAACTGCTTCTTGTGTTCCACATGTAGTCACCATTATAGAGCTCACTTTGTTTATATTAGAGAAAATGCCCCAAAAGCTTCCTACCTTCTCAAGTTCGTACAAGCAGCCACGAAGTGCATAGCCAGCAAGCTCTATAAGCAAATCCAAAATGACACTATTGGTGGCAGTTGGACCGATTTTGGGAAACTTAAGGACGGCAGTAACAATAACCTCTTGAGTTTCGTTGTCAAGGCTCGAAGGCGGACTCATCCAAATCTCGTGGCTTTGGTCGTAAGACGTGAGATTAGGATCTAATTGTTGAGACAGAATTCCACGCACCTTATGGTATGCGATTGGGCTTTTAAACTTCATTGACAACTTTTCAACGAATTCGGTTTTTGGACTGGGTAACTTGTTCTTCAAAAAATCAAAACGAGAGCAGCGTCCGAATTCTAATCTTGAAATCCCGAACTCAAACCCAAAGTACTTTTCTTCTCTCACTTGTGTAACTATCACCTGTTCAACAGACATGTCAGGGGGGATCAGAAAAAGCACTTTCACCATAGACTCCGCGAAACATCCATTTAGCATATCTTTTATGTTCAGAGATGCTGTAGATATTTCGTTCCAAGTTGCTAACGACGAGATGAAATTGGCGTCCATGGCATCAGCGAAAGATCGATTCATTCTCTCGGCATAGTCCAAAACATCATCGAGCAGCGATTCGTTAGCCGGCTGAGATTTGAAATTGTATTCGTCGATACCTGAATAATGGGCGACTAGAAAGTTGAGATCTACATCGTTGCTGTCACCGATATTTAACCGAGCGTAAGAAATGATCTCCTGAACGATGTCCCCAATGTGAGACCAAGCAGCCTTTGTAGGTTCCAAGTCCACGACGAGCATTTGAATATCTGAGTATAGAGTTTGGACAAAAACAAAAAGTGAAGATACCCAGCCTTTTTCGGCATTCAAAAGGGAACTCAATGACCGTGGCCCTTCTTCTCCGAGCAAATTGCATAGTGCTCGCACAGCAGCATTGTAATTTGCCATATGGTTCATCAAATAAACCGGAAAGCATACTCTGATTTTTGAAGGGAAGGGTCCTTTGATCACAATGGTGTTGGGGCCGTCACATTTGAAAATCGGCACGTCCTTACCTTGCAGATACTCAGTTGGCTCTGAGCCGGTTTGCGAGCATCGATTAGGAGACACTGGTGATCCCTTCTTGGTCATCCCCATAGACATGAAATTACTAAGGACCATTTTCTTGAGCTGCAATATTGTCTGTGGGCCCTTGAGCACCAAAGACATGTTTTGAGGAATGAAGTTGTTCTTGAAGTACACTCTGCTTAAAGATTTCAACTTTTTTTTCGAGAGAAGTGAGAGCGATTTGTGATTTCCGGTTCCAAAGCGACTGAAGGCGTGGTCAGGGTTAGCTAAAAGTCGATATGCGTGGAACAAAACTTTGTCGTGCTCATTTCGATTCCCATTGTGTTCATCGTCTACTGCCTTGATCTCCATGCTGACATGCTTCTCGCTCAACAAAGGACAAGTAAGGTAAGATGAAAAGACCGGCAATACTGATTCGACGAAAGACTTTCCATTGCCAATAATATCGTTTGCAAACGTAGACACCTCAAAATAAAAGCATGACTGGTCACCGGTGGTGTAGGCATTCAATTGGCCTCCTACCTCTCGTAACTTCAGACCTAAGTCACCTGAATTGTAGGTTTTGGAGCCTCTGAGTATCATGTGTTCAGTCAAGTGAGCCAAACCAAGGGCATTTGGTGGGTCATTGAATGCTCCACAATTGACAGCTACTACTCCGCATATCATTTCCGAAGAAGGATCGTGGATAAGGAGACACTTGAGGCCATTGGGTAGTACAAGCACATTGAATTTCCTGGGGAAAAATGCTGGCGGGAGTTTATAATTCGGTTGGATAGAGTCTATCTGTAAGGATAAATACATGTCTGAATTTGGGTTTTCATTTTTACAATTTTTGGTGCTTCTTCAATGGGTGCAAATTGGGTTTGGTTTCAGTGTCCTGCCTATCCGGGAGCTAACAACCTAAGTGCATGCCTTCGCAAACGTAGATAGCGGCTGAATTCAGAGAATGCCACCAGTACAAAGACTCGGTACTTACGAAACTAAACGACGGCTCTCTAGTAGCATATCCTTACTTTTGAATTTCGAAATATCTTATATTTTCAATTTTTTTGCCGTGTTTTATTTGTTTGTGTTGACATGGCAGTTCAAACGATTTTGTTAATTTCGCGACTCCCCAACATATTCTCCAAGGAGCAAACTTGTGCATGACATATTTACTTCCCTATCGCACACTCAAATTTCTATCTATCAATTCTTAATACGTATCACAGTATTCACTGTTTGAAGTTTATACAGCATTGACACATTCTGCGCTTTTCCAACCATTTCCAATCGCTTCGATAGTCGTAAGCAGGTGATAGCCAGGGCCTGACTGCACTCCTCCGGCATGGATGGGTCATGATATAAAGTGCATGATCATTCAATTGATCGATGGACCGGACCAGGTGGTCGGACCAAGAACGACCTTGAGCTTTGAAAGGAGCCTCAGATTTTATCTCCAATAATTCGGAACGCTTGAGCTTGCCACAATAAGCTCAGTTCACCCTTCCAGACCACACCCATCCTTATCTACGAGCATAACTTCTTCATTAGCGCATTCTTATCTACAGGACCTCGTGCGCACCAGCACAATCCAAAAGAAACGTCCCGTCAATCACAGAACCACAACTACTCCTTTTCTACGACTCTTACTGATACCTGCTACCCCCGCCTTCAACGTTGCTAATACCTTTGCTAACTTCGACCTTTCCGGGATTTAGTTGACTACAGCTACATCTGCCCTTGTTTATGCTAATCAGCCTCCAATGTCCAATCCTTACGGTTACAACTCATATCAGCAGTATTCTCCCTCCATGGCCGACGGGCAGATGAGCAACACGCTGCCCAGCTTCCATCACTTGCAGTACTTGGCCGGTGCATCGGGAAGTTCTGGATCCTCCACCTCCTCGACCTCCTCGTCACTTTCCAACTACTCCTTACACAACCCCCGCATGCGGTATTACTTGTCGAAGTCGTTTGACGCTGAGGACGACCTTGAGTTCTGCCCCGACATCCCAGAGACCTTGCCGCTCAACTCGAGTCCCACCTTCAAGAAGTTCAACCCATACACAGCATCGGTGTTTTCACCAACCGCCAACCACGGTGAGCAGCCCGATTCCAAACCCTCTTCGCCTCGAGTGCTCACTCCCAGGACAAAGAAGCCCATCGACATTGTGAACCCTCACACGAAGGTTCGCATCAGCTCCGCCTCCCCTGCAATCTCCAAATAGATCAGGGACTGGGACCAGTGATGAAATGGATGATATGGATGAAACGGATGGATTTATATGGATTATGTGTGACGCCTTTTACTTTTCTCTTAGCTTCTTTTAGAGCAGGCGAGACCCAACGGCATAGCCCCGACGGGAGCCTATATTCAACTGGTTAGAGTTTACATGCACCAACGATTAAAGAGAGAGTAGGATGTAGTTTTAGAGCCCGACATTTTTTTGGTTTAGTTATCTAGAATCCTCTCCCCATCCCTTATCTAGATCCCGAACTACCCTATTAGAAGACATGGGGACATAATGCCAGAATATGCATAAAGCATTAGGGGATATCTGGGGTCGGAGTGCAGTTTAGTTACTGATATCTGAAAATTCGCACTAGAGTGTCCAAACTCGGAACGAGAATCGGCAAAGAGATCGGGGAGATAATCGAATAACTTAGGAACTAGAGGCGCCAAGAACCAACAGAAAGGGGTGAACAAGACGATGACAATGCGAGAGCTGAAAAAGCCGACCAAGAAAGTTAAGTTAAGGACAGTCAGTGGATTATCGACTGAAAATCATATAGGTGAAGCAATAATACTACAACTGACACAGCAGAGACGTAGAATAACGGTCAAATAATAGTCAGAAATCACCCAGGAATTCAATTGGTGCCGATTGCGCTAAGAACGGAGGACGGCTCCCATCGGTAGGAATTTGCCGGAAACGAAAGCGCAAATGCCGTCCGCACGTGACTAGGATAAGGAATTTCGGGCAGTTCGATGAAGGTTGGAACTGCGCTAATCCCGATTAGGCAAGTCAATCAGACTTGTTATCGACCTCAATATTATATAAAAAATAAGCGTTTCCCTCCACAATGTCCCCGTTTCCATCCATTTCGCATATCTCCAATGGCCCCTATCATCCACCCATTTGACGCAGTCAGAGACTATGAAGTCAGATTGGCTTCCAAGTTGGTCAAGGATGCCCACCCTGCCGATGCCGACGTCCACTTTGTCCAGATCGACAGAGTCGACCCTCCAAAGGCCGACATGATCAAGTATTTGGAGGCTGAGAAATATGGTGCCCCACTCCCCCAAATCTCCAGAGTGTTGTACCTTTACTACTACACTAACACCTTGGAGTTTAACAAGGCCCTCGTCAACGTCACGGTTGGCCATGTTATCACAAAGACCCAGTTGCCAAAAGGTGTTACCGGTCCATTCTTGCCAGAGGATGTTATGGACTGGGAAGACAGCTGCACCAAGCACCCAGCTGTCCTTGCGGAGATTGAAAAATTGAAGTTGCCTCAAGGCTATTCGGTGAGATGTGACCCATGGATCTATGCCACCGATGATCCAAATGAGAAGAGACCATTGGTTCAGTTCTTCATGTACGTGTTGGCCAATAACGGCCACTCCGAGTCCAACCACTACTCGTTGCCGTTGAAGTTCTCTCCAGTATTTGAGGCGTTCACCAAGAAGTTCATCAGAATGGACTTCTTGCCTGGAGGCTTCGATGCTACCACCACCCCAACCCAGCCATGGCAGGTTGTTCCTGGTGTGGAGTACCACCCAGAATTGAACGGTGAGACTATCTTGAGAGAGCCAAAGCCATTGTTGGTTGTGCAGCCTGAGGGTCCCTCCTACTCCTTGGACGGCTCCAAGGTCAGCTGGCAGGGATGGGAATTCAGAGTGGTTCCTACCGCCAGAGAGGGTTTTGCTGTCTACGATGGTTGGTTTAAGGGCAGACAGGTGTTCTACAGAATCTCCTTGTCCGAGATGACCGTCCCATACGGAGACCCAAGAGCCCCATACCACAGAAAACAGGCCTTCGACTTGGGTGACTGCGGTTTCGGTGTCAACGGTAACTCATTGCGTCTTGGATGCGATTGTCTTGGTGTCATCAAGTACTTGGACGGTACCAGCATCAACTCCAAGGGTGAGCCATATGTCTTGCCTTCCACCGTGTGTATGCATGAGCAGGACAACGGTATTTTGTATAAGCATGTCAACTACAGAACTGAGAATGCTGTGGTTGCCAGAAAGCGTGAGTTTGTCGTCCAGACGATCGCCACCGTTGCCAACTACGAGTATGTTGTCAACTTGAAGTTTGTCAACGACGGTAGCATCGACATTGAGGTCAGAGCCACCGGTATCTTGTCGACTATGCCAATTGACGAGAACGTCAAAGTTCCTTGGGGAAGCATCGTCGGTCCTAACGTTATGGCCGCCTACCACCAGCATATCTTGTCCTTCAGAATCGACCCTGCTGTCGACGGCCATAAGAACACCGTCTGTTACGACGATGTCGTCAAGATGCCTCGCAATGAGCTCAACCCATTCGGTGTTGGTTTCGTGACGGAGAGAACCTTTGTTGACAAGGCCGGTTCTGTCGAGCAGTCTCCATTCACCAACAGAAGTTACAAGATCATCAATGAGAATGTTGTCAACCCTATCTCTAAGAATAACGTCGGCTACAAGATCATGATGCCAGCTGCACAGATGATCTTGGCAGATGAAGAGTCTTTCAACACCAAGAGAGCAGAATTTGCTACTAAGCAGCTCTGGGTCACCAAGTACAAAGACCACCAGTTGTTCGCTGCTGGTGAGTTCACCAACCAGTCCCAGATAGACACTGGTATTGGTGAATGGGTGAAGGGTAAGGACCCAGTCAGAAACGACGACTGTGTTGTTTGGGCTACCATGGGTTTCACCCACATTCCAAGAGTGGAGGACTTCCCAGTCATGCCTGTGGAGACCCACAACATCCACCTTGCGCCATTCAACTTCTTTGACAGAAACCCAGCCTTGGATCTTCCACAGGCTAACAACAACTTCAACAAGTCTGTTTTGGCTGACGTTGGAGTTTCTGCTAATAAGGCTTGCTGCAAGACGAACTTGTAGGTCGCTTGACTTATATATATGCTTGGGTAATTAATTAGAATAAGTGTTAATTAGAATAACTGAAACCTTTAGAACATAGGTTTGCTATAGCAGAGTGCGGAATTTATGCGTCCCTCCTTCCGGGTTGTCCATAGGATAAGCTGCTCGATGGCTGCGAAAATGGAGCTGTACCCAAAATTTCAAAGTATTGCCAATTAAGATCACTCCTGCTAACTTTAAGAAACAAGTCTTGCAATTTGGAAAAAATGACGACAACTTAAAAGAAAAACAAGGCAAATTGAAGAGCCTTCACGAAAGCATTACAGAAATGTGTAGATGTTGACTGGTGGTCTAAGGCAAATGAGAGACGTCAGAAAAAGTATCAAAGAGTGCAGTCTGGTGACGAAAATCATGGGCCTCCTATGGAATTCTCTGTTCCCTGAAATAGTTTCATTCCTTTTATTTCTAACGAATCAAGATTATATATTTTAGCTGTCTGAACTATACAACTACACGAAGGGGGAAATTACAAGACCCCCAAGTAAGAGGTGGACGGGGGAGCCTTAGGTGCATTTTTGGTTTCCCACTGAATGACTCACTAAGGCCCTACGTGGTCGAAAAGTGGTTGAGGGGCCTCTCTGCAGTGTGATCTACTGCAAAACTGACATCCCTTTTCTTTTTTTGGCACATTTCTAAAACCTAGTAGTTAATACTCGAAATGAAAGTTAAGAACAAATTACATACATGACATTAGAGTGTCTGCAGGATGAACACATTCGCTCAAAATACCGATCATATAAAACTCCAACCAAAGGCAGACAGAAAAGTCCGAGATAGTTTAGTGGCTAGAATTACCGCTTGTCGCGTGGTAGACCGGGGTTC